>JAFEMH010001440.1:375000-473647 GCA_022495995.1 Adenophora triphylla var. japonica
TGACCATCTGCAGGGACCATATTTCAGTTGTAGCTTGTTTTGTTCAGTTGTTTTAGTATGTAGTTTTATATTCATGTTGTTCAATTCCTAGATCTGGTTTCTGTTCATTACATCTAGAGATTTGGTGATCTGTTTGATTTGTGAGCCTCTGCAAGGTGAACATATGTCACGCGACATATCGGGACAAAGGAGTCATATGTCACGCGACAGATGTGACCCTTTGCAGAGGACCTGTTTGTTCTTGTAATCTGTCTCTTGTTGATGTGAAGGGATGTGGCCTCCCGGACAATTGGTCTACAAGTTGTAATGATCTCTCTCATTCAATAAAATACATGTTTATCGCACTTTGTTTCATTATCATTGTTTGCGCGTCTTTTGAATTATTTGGATGTCTAGATTAGAAAGACTCGTCTACGGACGAGGCGTGTTGGGTGAACTCTCGGTTCTTCCCAACACGTAACCTGACCCCCGAACCCACTCTCTTTCCAAAGGTTTTTCAAAGTGCACCTCTAAGCATGGCGTGGCGACTCCTTTTTTTTTTTTCCAAAACCTCCGAAATCCTTTAAATTTCGGGCGAGCGCACATTCAGTGGCGACTCTGCTGGGGAATATGCTTTTTGAAAACCTATTTTTCAAAACTAAGTGGGTCATGCTTTCGTTCGTTTAGACATCCAATGTATTCATTCTATGTGCATCCTTGATAATCATGTGCGATACATGCATTTTAGGAGATCTTGCAATTTGTATGCCTTTGTTTGTGGTTTGTGATTTATCTATTGTTGCTTTGCTGGTTGGTCTCATCCCTTGCCAACGAGAGGCAGGGGCTAATCTCGGTTTTGCAGGGGTTTGGTTCAGTGACTTGCTTAGTCGTGCGACAGTTCTGTCTCTTGCTGTCCTGTGTCACGCGACAAGTTTAGTCACTGAACAGGTTCAGGTTCTGGTTTGAGGGCAGTCCCTTGAATCAATGAAGAGATTGCTCAGCTGACTGTTGTTCCTTTTCTTCTTTGAGAGTTGTGTGTGTGTTTTCCTTTTTCTTAATAAAATAAATAAAAAAAAATAATAAAAATTCTTTTTTTTGTTTTTTGTAAATAAAAGAATATAGTCATCCGCACACTACATCACGTAGTTCTAGAACCCTCGGGTGCGACGGACGGCATCGCGGACGGTGATAATATTCGGCTACGTTTGAGTGCCTAATGTCAAACCTATCCCCCTAGCGCGTTTAGGTGGCACCACACTATAACCTTACCCGCGGTTGGTTTTTGACATGATGTTTTAACTACACCAAAATGGTTTGTTTTTGAAATTTCCAAATAAGTTCTATTACCTCCCTCAAAACCCCGCACCTTGTGGGCATGTTGCCAATGTAACATGGTTTCACGTAAGGACATGTCACTTCCGTGGCGTGTCCTAAACGAGAGATCATGCCGCATTGTCACCATGCACCGACGAGAGGTCATGCCGGATTTTTCTTGGAAATTCCCCGAGAATACCCGTTATGCTGCCCAAATTTCCCTAGAAATTGGGGCTACTCGTCCGTCTCACATCGTGTTAGGTTTTGGCTAGGTAACATTACTTATTATTAATTTCAAATGCAAAACACTTAGTGTAATTTGAACTTTGCGTCCCTAGGTTTCCCGAAGGTATAGTTAGCATAAATAAAGGATTAGCCTTTCCCAGCCATTCTTAGGATTTAAACCACCGATTTATACTTGAAGATAAAATAATTTGTTTGTATGAGTCTGTTCTCTCCGTTTCTTCTCCCTCTCCCGTACTCCCTCTTCCTTCCCTACCTCATAAACCCATATATATACCCCTGCAGCTACGGCGAGTTGGAGTCGATCATCCGTACCGGGAGCTCGTTTAGTTCGGGTTGTCAGAGAAGTTTTAAGAAGTTTCAGAAGCTTTAGGCAGTGCAGAATCAGAAATGGCAGGGAATGGAGATTTTTTTGCTACTCAATCTGCTGGAGGTTCAAGTTCGATGAATCAGCCAAGCCTGAATGAGTTGTCTACAGAGGAGTTGAGGTTGAACTTGGAAGCCGCTTTGACCCGGGAGCGTGAAGCCCGCCTGTCAGCTCAGAACGCTAAGATCCGAGAAGAAGAGGCCCATAACCGTTTCGTGGAGGCTATGAGAGCCCGAGGGATAGCAATGCTCCGTAGAGAGGATGGTTCCTATGAGGAAATTACCGAAGAGGGCAACAATGAGACCGGATCTATTTCCCCTATCCAGCCTGTTCCAACCAGCTACAATGCTATGCCTCCACCCACAAGCTATGTTCCTCGCCCCGAGCAAGTGCCATCTTCAGGATTGATCCCGAGTGCCCAAGGAAAGTTTCCTCCCCATTCTTCCCAAGCATATCATCAGGTGGCTCAGCAAGGTCCTAGCAAGAATAGTGGTCATCCAGTGAGCTTCTTTGACCTTACTTCTTCTCCGGCTCCCAATGCTCCGATGCCACAAGTTCAGTATGGGTCTCAGCTCCGAGCCAGTTACTCCCAACCTCAGTACAATGTTGTAAGTACCCAAATCTGGCTCATGCCTTCCGGTTAAATTTCCCGGCAATTTCGGTAAGTTTCCCGGTAATTCCCCGGACCTTCCTAGTGTTCCGGAAATATTCCGGAACAGTTCCAAATTGAATAAAGGCTGAAAGGGAGCCTTCCCAATTAAGAAACACGTTTTTCTTAATTGGGAGGAAGCTTCTAGATATTGCCACCTTGCATGGTTCTAGAAATGCTGAGTCACAAGGGATAATGCCGCACGGCTGCATTAGCTCGAGGTCCCTAGCCGCATGGCTTCATTGGCGATTTCCAGACTGCCTATAAATAGAGCCCTCCTCTACCCATTTTAGATACAACAAAATCAATCCACAAATACTCATAATACGTGAAGAAACCTCCCAAGAACAGCTGGAAGTTCAAGAAGGTGAAGAAGAAGCTCAAGAAGTCATCTCCCTCCTCCTTGAAGGCCCAAGATCAATCCTCTCCTCCTAGCTTCATCCAAAGAAGAAAAAGGAAGCCATTGGTAACCTCGCACGCCCTAACCTTGCATCTTAATTGCTCTATAATTGCTCATTGCATTGCTTTTATCTTGCTTGGGACTTGGTAGATTAAAGATCATATCTTTATATTCCCCCTTCCCCTTTGCATGCATTAGGCACCATTTGCCATTAAAAATGTAGTCTTTATCCATAAAGGTGCATCCTTTGCACCTAAAACCCCTATTTTCCAAATAAAAATGTCATCTTTATGCACCCTTTGCATATAAAAATCAAATCTTTTCAATAAAAATGCATCCTTTGCATTCAAAATCCCTTTTCCAAGCATCATTTGCTTTAAAGATCATGTCTTTACCATAAACTAGCATCCTATGCTTTTCAAAATGCAATCTTTATGCATCCTTTGCATATTGAATTCCAATTTCTTCATAAAAATGCATCATTTGCATAAAAATTGTGTCTTTATGCATCCTTTGCAATAAAGATCATTTCTTTAAATCAAATGCATCCTTTGCAACCCAAAAATGTCATCTTTTCATTAAAAATGTCATTTTTACATGCATTCCCCCATTCCCCCATTAGTAACCTCGGAACGGACCGGTGTAAAAGATCCTATCTTTACATCGTTCCTTCCATAAAGGTTACATAATTTCTTTAGAAAGGGACACCTTTGAACCCTATATCTCCGATTATCACTTAAGATGAGTACGAAGCATCCATACGAGCTCGACCGTCTTAAAGTGTAGGATTGATGGGCTAAGGACCCTCCTTTTCTAAAGAACCTCATCTTTGACTATAAAGAGAGTCATTCTCTCGATCACGCAAGCCCCGAGGTCTAAAAAATGCGATGATCACAAGTCCAAGATGAGGACGGGATCATAATCCCGAATACATAAAAATCCAAGAAATCCCGAGCGACAACCAACAAATGGTTTGTACGTCCGAAAGACGACTTGGGACATTTCCTCCTTATTTTTAAACACATGCACACAAGAAAGCACGCAAGCAAGCACGATTAATGAAATCTTGGGAGACTTGCTCCGGCAAGGCACCTTGGGTGAACGACGATCCGTTCTTCCCAAGTGGTAACTTAACCTCCGAACCCATAAAACCTTTTTTTCAAAGTTTTGAGGTAATCAAAATGGCGTGGCGACTCCGTTTTTCAAATTAAACCGGATGTCTTCAAACTCGCGTGAATCCAACAAACAAAAAAATTTGGGCACACATTCACAGTTTGGCGACTCCGCTGGGGATTCCCAAAGGAGAAAGGCTTTATTTTCAAAACAAAAAATCGATATTCGGTATATAGGTGGTAACCACTTGCCCTTCCTGTACACTCCCTGATGTGGGAGTTGGGATAACCGGTGGTTTAACAATCCCACGTACCAGTATCCCTTTTCGAGAAATTTTTTTTGAAAAAATAAAAGAAAGCTTTTCCCTTTGAGTGGGTTAGACTCCCGTCGCCGATTTCATTAATCGTGCTTGCTTTCTTTACCTTGCATTGCATCATTTGCATCTTGGAATCTGTGCATACTTTGAAAAGGGAAACAACCCGAAAAATAGCAAAAGGAGTGGAACCTGGAAAATTGATCCATGCAGTCGTACGGCTTAATCCTCCTTGGGTTCTGACCGGGCGACCTCAGTGGCAATTCCACCAGGAAAAATCATGGTTAATCTGGCAGTCCTAGCAGCTTGGGGCTACTCAACTCCATGACCGATCCGGGGCTCCGTAAAATTTACGTGCTTATGTGTTGCATTTTCCCCGTCCCGAAAATCATTCCTTTAAAACACATTTTGAAAATCTCTGTTTTAACTCAAAAAGGAACATTTTTAGGAGACCGCACACTACGCGCACCTGATATATCCTGTACACTTTGCACGCACGTCCTTCAAACCCGAGGGTGGTTCCAGCTGCAGTCACAGACAGCCTTACGATGCTCCCGGGCGCGCACGGAATCATCCCAACCTCCCCATGGCAGCCAGTGTCGACCAATGCACAGTCCGTGTCACATGTTTCAAAAAAACCGTGACTTTTTGGTTGGTTTTTGGTCTCGTCCGTGTCATATAGCCCAGTTGCATACCCTCGTAAAGGTCAAGCCTTAGTTCATAACGGAAGAAGAACTCCGCCAAAATTCCGACAAGGAGAAATTGGCGAGATCTTGACTCCGACATTGACTTTGACCTTGACCCGCACGGAATGCGTAAGAGTCGAGACCGAGTCTTTGCCAACAAATCAAAAGATCTTTCGCTCAAGCGAAGCTCTGCCAAAATTCCGACAAGGAAAAATTGGCAAGATCTTGACCCGGCATTGACTTCGATTCTGACTCACGCCCGGCGTATGCAACGAAGTTCAATGTGACACTGTGTCATCCGGCTTTTGCCGCCCGACCCATGCCTATTATCTTCTCGGACATTACCGAAAGTCAAAACGTCATTCGCTCAAGCGAAATTCTGCCAAAATCCTATCAAGGCAGAAAGACGAGACTTTCTCGGTATTGCCTTGACTATAATCCGCATCGCTTGTGCGTTGAAAGTTCCTATGACCCGCTAGACCCGTTAGGAGCGTTCTTTACTCTCGGTCGGTGGGATCCGCGTGCCCTATAGGACCCTCGCCCGGGGCTGTCCACCCTGGGAGGTCGAAATACAGGTAAAATACGAGGGGCTTATAGACGTAGTGACGGAACCCACTGATCCAGGATCTAGAGTAGTTACGAAAAAGAAGGGCAAATCCCTTTTCCAACCAAATAGATATTAATAAAAGACACTGTTTTAAGTAAACTCGGAAGATTCTAATTTGCATATTGCCCGAGCCTTCACTTAAACACCTACCCCGAGTCTAAACCTTTCCTATCCCTTTCCCGCAGCCGAGAAATAAGTGGGTGAGAACACCGGGTCGGCGACTTGTTAGCGCGGGAATTCTCGACGGTTCGCGAGAATCCTCGGTTTGGTCACCCGCAGAGTCAGAATGTCCGATTCGACAGAGAACATCACTGGTTTGGGTAACCAGATGATTAGGGAAGAAGAGCTAGCCTATAGCCAATCCCCTCCTCCATCCACATATGAGCCTTTGCCAAAGACTGTCCCTTTTCAGTCTTCCCCAACATCCCGAGCCGTCAGGGTCCCGACACCCTCACAGCCTTTGCATCCCCCCGTGGGACTCTTTCCCTCCTTTCAGCCTAATCCAAATCTCCTTACCCTGGAATCCCAGTACCACCCTGACCTCTCTAATTTCGTCAACGCCTGTGAATTTGCCTATCTCCCAGACAGTGGTAGTGAAGAATCAGTCGGAAATGAGAATAGGAATGGATGGATTTACAGTGATGATGACAGTTCAGTAGAAGGAATGGACTTGGAGTCAGTAGAAGTGAAACCTAAAGGGCAAGATGAGGTAGAAAACCACAGACCTGGAATAGGGGATGAAATCACTTCAAAGTGTATTTGCAGCCTGTGTAAAGGCTCGGAAAAGGAAAAGGATGCTAGCTTAGATGAGGCAGTATATGAGTCCTACATCCTAGAGTTCAATACTCCTTACAAAGACTTGGTCGGTGAATGGAGGGATTTAATTGAAGCCCTAGTTGAAAGAGGAAAGTGGGCTCCACCCACCGATCTGGAAAACATAAGCGTCGCTGAAGCCAAACTCTCATCAGGGAGAGTAGACTCTGTTACGGTGTTAGTAGTCACGCCTGAGACCTTGTCTGAAGAAGAGTGTATGGATGCCCTGGAAAGAGTCTTAAGTCTCGAGGAGACCCCAGACCCCTTTATGTCCTGTGACGACAACGATGTTTTCTTGGTAATTCCCAAGTCAGAGGAGGAGTCCAAGATACCTCTTATATGGTGTCAAGTATCCCGACCTGCTTTTGCCCTCATTGGTCATCAGAGTCAAGACGAAAGTTCCCATGGGAGTTACTGCAGTGATACTGATGAAGACACAGTCGAAGTGCCGGAAGGAACAGTAGAAGAGTGGTTAGCCCAGAAGCCAAAAAGCCCAGAAAACCTTCCCGACAGTGAAGAACAGAAACCCGCCATGAGGTTTGACCCCGCAGAAATCCTTATTGATGATGGAATTTCCCACTTCAGAAAATGTTTGGCCAACGTCAAAGATGCCGTCAGAAGGCTGACCCCTAGAGAAAGAAGGGACATGCTTGACAGTGATGAGGAATGTGATCCCACTCTGTTGAAAAAATTGTTGGACCCGGATGAGAAAGCCATTCGCCAGGCTCCAAACCCTGAAGGTGATAACTCCTGTTGCATGTTGACTTTGAAAAGTTTGAATGAGACTGTGAAGGCTCTAAACGGAGAAGGAAAAGCTGAAACCAGCCAACTGCTAAGCCAATCAGAGAGTCAGAACCTTGAGAAGGTCAGAAAGCCGGTAACCTGGGATCAGATTCGAGAAGCAGCCTATGCCTCCAGTAGCGCCGTTAATCAGATTAATCAGCAGAATTGGCCATACGCCAGCAAGAGCCCGCCTCTGACTTTGAAAGAGCTAACAGAGTCCTCCAGTAGGAATAATGACCCGGGAAAATCTAATGTCCATGTGATGACTCGGTTTGGACAGATGAGTATTGAGCAGCCTAAGGGTGACAAAAGGAATGCCATCTCGGAGCCAAAGACAGATAAGAGGCCTTATAAGCCGAAAGTAGAAAAACCAGACTCTGACAAAGAGGATCCAGTGTTGACTCAGTTGAAGTGTACCCAAGCTAATATCTCCTTGTGGTCCCTATTAACCTCTTCATACCCTCATAAGTTGAAGCTAGAAGAAAGTTTGGCCAAGACCATGGTGCCCATAGATGTCACCCTAGACGAGGTCGTCCAAATGATTGGAAGTATCCATTACGGAAACATCATTACCTTCACTGACTTGGACCTGCCAAAGTATGGGGCTAGTCATAACGAACCTCTTTACATCACAGTCCAGTTAGAAGAGCGTCGATTGCCACGGGTATTAGTCGATGGAGGGTCTGCAATGAATGTCTTGCCAGCCAAGATGATGGACTTATTGGACTTGAAGCCAACCGATTTGAAGCCTTCTAGTCAGACTATTAAGGCCTATGACTCCACTGCACGGTCGGTTTTGGGGATTGCTACTCTCAAGCCGTGGTTCGGAAAAAGGTCATGGACGTTGATTTTCAAGTGATTGATATTCCGATTTCATTTATTGCTCTACTGGGACGGCCCCGGATCCATCGATAAATGGGGTAGCCTCTACTTTGCACCAGTGCGTCAAATTTCAGTCGAATGATGGTACTATCACCACCATTTACGGAGACGGTGTCACGGTAGAAGGAACCAAAGACTTTGGAGACATCCCGATATTGGAAATCAAACATGATGACGAAGGGTTGGCATTGACGGGATTCTCTATAGCTCCTTCTAAAGCACAAGTGTGTTGTACCGACCTCACCACTACTTCCGATAAAATCCCTCCCGCCATGAGAATGATGAGAAAAATGGGTTATCTTAGGGACTTGGATTGGGTAGAAGACTTCGTGGTCGCAATACCATCATCGATGTAAAGGAGCAGACTACCGCATACGGCTTGGGGTACAAATTGAATGGCGAGAAAAGCTAAAGGGGTCCAAACTTCATCCCTACGGCTTATCCCCGACCCATTACTTTACAAAAGGCGAGACACAATACGATAAAAATATTCATCGATCTCCTTGCGTAAAACCCTTACGGAAAATCTTGAGAAAATGAGGGAAAGCCGGCCAATCCTATTCGAAGAATGTTCCTTGACTTACCCGGACATTCCTGGGGCTACCACTACCGTTCAAAACGAGTATGTCTTCAAAGGGATCTCGGACAGGCGTCAAAGAGTCGGCATCCGGGGTAATGGACTTCTCTGCTTTCGAGTTAGCTCTTCCGAAGATCACCGGATAGAAGCCGCCAATAGTGAAGACAGTGAGTGGGGCTTGCTACGGTTGTTTGATGAAGAAGCACGTATCCCGCATTTGATCGACTTCGGCTCGAGATGATGAGATAGTTGCCGTAATTGGAGATGGTGGTGAAAATCCTTTTGATCCCCGCACTTTGGTAACTAAGACAGAGATGCCGTTGAAGAATTGGGAGACGTTCTCGTGGCCGATAGCCACCGACAAAGAAATGATAGCGGAGCTTGGATTGGTACCTCGTCCTTCTCAACCGGCCATGTCAAACACCCTGTTGTCCATACGGTCGAGTCGGGAATCTTTGAATTCCGAGTCCTCCGAGTCATCCGAAGGCCTCACGCCTAAGGACTATCAAAATGTAATCGATGTCATCTTTCCCTTATTTTGAATGAAATGACAGATCTTTACTGAGTATCCTCTTATTGCCAACTTAACAAATGATAAATTAACTCAAAACTTAACAACAGGTTAATAATGAATCATTTGAACAAGATGCAAACACACTAAATGAACAATACATTAAAGAAATCTTTAAGCGTGTTTCGTAGAAAGAGGAAAACCGGGCCCAAGCCGCCGAGGAGGTTTTGACAAGTGTGAACTTGGAGTACCGTCGAGGAACCTAAAGAGACACAGATCGGAAACTTCTTCCGGGGTTGAACGGGACGGGCGATCGATCTGCTCGGAGAATACGTCGACGTGCTTGCATGGTCATACAAGGATATGCCGGGGCTAGACAGGTTCGATAGTAGAGCACGTAATCCCTCTAGCACCGAATGCTAAGCCAAGAAATGTAAATTGAGGAAGATCAAGCCAGAATGGTCTCTACAGGTCAAAGAAGAAATTGAGAAGCTACTGCGGGTAGGATTCATCAGAGTCATCGAATATCTGACATGGTTATCCAATATTGTGACCGTCACCAAGGCCAATGGGAAGGTGCGCTGATGTGGCCAGCCCCAAGGACGATTACCCTTTGCCAAACATAGACATCCTGGTGGACTCAACTGCCAACTACGAAGTCAAATCCTTCGTTGATGGCTTTGCAGGCTACAACCAGATCAAGATGGCCGAGGAAGACCAAGAAAAGACAGCCTTCACCACACCGTGGGGAACTTACTGTTATACAGTGATGCCATTTGGGCTTAAGAACGCCGGGGCTACTTACCAAAGGGCAGCGACCGCGCTTTTTCATGACATGATCCACAAGGAGATTGAGGTCTACGTAGACGACATGATAATCCACTCCAAAGGCGAGGACGGGCAGCACTTTGTTGACCTGCGGAAGTTCTTTGAGAGGCTGAGACAACATTCCATGAGACTAAACCCTGCCAAATGCACCTTCGGAGTGACAAGGGGAAAAGTGCTTGGGTATATGGTCACGGAGCGAGGTATTGAAGTTGACCCCCAAAAGATCAAAGCCATTATGGATATGAGGTCACCTCGGACCCGGACGAAGTCAAGAGCTTTATGGGAAAACCGCAAGACATCACCGTTTCGTCAACCGGTTGACCACTATGTGCGAGCCCATCTTCAAGCTCATGAAGAAGAACGTAGACACGTAATGGACCGAAGAATGCCGGGATGCTTTTGACCGGATCAAGGCATACTTGGTACATCCTCCGCTATGCCCCCACATAGACATAAACCTCTTCTCGCTCTATCTCACCGTCACCGATACGGCGGCTTGGGGCTATGCTTGCTCGGGAGAAGGAAGACTCTCGGGTAGAGAATGCCATTTACTTTGTCAGGAAGCCTGCAAGGAAGTGAGCTCAATTACTCAAGATGTGAAAAGACTCGTGCGGGATCGGGTCTGGGTAGTCGGCAAGTTGAAGCATTATATGCAAGCCCACCCTGTGAATTTGGTCTCAAAAATGGACCCCATCAAGTACATCTTTGATAAGCCTTCCCTCTCGATGCGTCTAGCAAAGTGGTCCTTCTTCTTAGCAGAGTACGACATCAACTATGTGACCAGAAAAGCCATCAAGGGTCAAGCGTTGTCGACCACCCGGCAAACTTCCCGCAATGAAGACAGAGGGCCTGAACCCCAATTCCCAGATGAAGGGATCTTTGCAGTCGAGCCTGAAAACCGATGGCAATTATTCTTTGATGGAGCCGCTAACAAAAGAGGAAACGGTATCGGGATGCTACTGGTCGATCCGAAAGATGAGCATACACCCATAGCCCTCAAGTTGAACTTCCCTGCCACAAACAATGTTATCGAGTATGAAGCCTGCATTGCTGGTTTGGAAGCTGCCCTAGAAAGGAATGTCAAGGAGCTTGAAGTTTATGGAGACTCAGCCCTGATCATCAACCAGGTTTCCAACAAATGGAAGACTGTGGATCCTAATCTGCAGCGGTATTATGCCCATATGGAGGAGTTGACTGGACAGTTCAGAGAAGTGACCTTCCACTACTTGCCAAGGGAAAAGAACAGATTCGCAGATGCCTTAGCTACTCTAGCCTCATTGGTAGAAATCCCCGAGGGAAAAGCCATAAAACCCTTCCGAGTGGGTAGAAGAGAAGCCCCAGCCTTCTGTTGTGAAGTAGACACAGGACCCGAGCCTATAAAGGAACCCCGGTACAATCAAATTTACTAGTTCCTCAAAGATGGAGAGTCAGCTTTCAGAGACGAAGAAGGTAGACCGAAAGAAGGTGTCGAGCCAAGAGCACAAGCCCCTAAAAGGTTGGCCTCCCATTATGTTATTCTAGGAGGCAACCTGTACAAGAAGCGATACCAAGGACCACTCCTCTTGTGCGTCACTCAAGAAAGGGCCAAAGAGTTGATGACTGAAGTCCACAATGGTCCCTGCGGTCCTCATATGAATGCCAGAGCCCTGATGCAAGTAATCCTCAGAATGGGTTACTACCGGATTTCCATGGAAACAGATCGTGTCCAAAGACGTCCGAGCATGTGACAAGTGCCAACGGTTTGCCAACCTCAACCATCTCCCGCCTCATGACCTATACTGCATGACGACTCCTTGGCCGTTTGCGACTTGGGCTATTGACGTGATAGGGAAGATAGCCCCTAGAAGCAATGGGCATGAATTTGTGCTAGTAGCCATCGACTACTTCACCAAGTGGGTAGAGGCCAAGTCCTACAAGGTCCTCACTTCCAGAAAAGTGGCCCAAATCATCAAAGAAAACATAATGTGCAGATATGGGGTGCCCAACGAGGTCATTTCCGATAATGGGTCGCACTTTGAAGGGGACTGCGATAGGTTACTGTCAGAATTCAGAATCACTCGCCACAAGTCGTCTCCGTACGGACCTCGAGCACTAATGGAGCCGTGGAAGCCGCTAATAAGACGCTCGAACGGATCATCCGGAAAATGGCCACCCGTGGTCGCGATTGGCCCGAAAAGCCGCACTTGGCACTGCGGGGCTACGTAACGTCTGTCGAACGGCTACAGAGAAACTCCTTTTGCCCTAACCTACGGGATGGAAGCAGTGTTACCAATAGAGTTGGAAATCCCGTCATTAAGGGTCCTCCTGGAAAACAGTGTCAATGAAGTAGAATGGTTACGCAGTCGGCATGATGAGTTGGCCCTGCTTGATGAGAGAAGGCTAAAAGCCATGGAACACACCCGAGCCTACCAGAGGCAAATGGCCGTAGCGTTTGATAAAAGGTCAAGGCCGTAGACATCAAAGAGGGTGGCTTAGTGTTGAAAGTGAAGCCCCCTACCGTAGACAACCCCCTGGGAAAATGGGAACCCATTTGGATCGGCCCTTATGTGGTGCAGAAGATACTATCGTGAGGAGCCATGAAGCTTGCAGACCTGGACGGCAATCCCTTTGTCCACCCAGTCAACGGTGATAAGCTCAAAAGATAGTATGTCTAAATAAAAAAAAAGAAAGAAAAGTGCAAAAAGAGTAATACCCAGCTAGGCTGAAAACCCCAAAAAAGGGCGGTCTAGGCAAAAGACAGGGTTGCACATAAAAAAAAAAATAATAAAAAAAAAAAGAGAAAAAAAAATCTTAGTGCAAAAAGAGTAATGCCCAGCTAGGCTGAAAACCCTAAAAAGGGCGGTCTATGCAAAAAACAGGGCTGCACATAAAAAAAAAAAAATTCACCAGAATGAACTACGAAGACCTGAGCCCCTTAGTCTTTCTTGTAAAAGGGGAACGTAGGCAGCCATATATGGTTCGGTCTAAACAATAAAAAAGGGACAATCAAGCTTCCATGAAGTGCGTCCTAAATAATAAAGGGTATTTCAGTTTTCATAAAACGGGTCCCAATCAATAAGACATTTGAATTTCCATGAAATGTGTCTTGATTAATTTCTAAGATAATATTTCTTGTTCATTACAAGTTAAAAACTTCTTGATGAGTTCAAGCACGGTCTACTCTTGACTCTGCTAACCTGCTACAAAGATCTAAAATACAAAAAAAATGCCTAAATAAACTAATGTGTTTGCAAAATGGCAATAAGGGAATCCTAAGAAAAGATCTGTCAGTCATCATTCGCTGAGTCTTCTTTGGTCTTCTTCCCTTTACCTCGACCCCGTTGATTTTTCTTTCTTTTCTTTCCTATAAGGTCGGTATCCATCATCCCGATCTCCGGTATCCTCACTGGAGCCTCTACCAAACCCGTGTCAATAAGTGCCCTCTCTACACGAGCACGAGTCCGCACTTCCTCCTTCTGAGCCTCAGTCAAAGGAGCGACCTCGGACAATCTCTTGTATCGAGCCTCCATATCCCTGATCAGGTCACCCGACTGGTTATGGCGACTCGCCTTAGCCTCAATCTCCCTCAGAGTCCTACTCGAGTCACAGTCGGCCCCCAATAAAGCCTGACGTCTCTCCCCAATGACCCGAGTCGCTCCCATTTCCCTCTCGTACTACCCAAGTAAACAAAGGTCAAGATGGTGCTCTTCCCGCTCCCGAAAATAGCCCCGGGTGGGAAAGCGGCATATGTCCAAGCCCTCGAGAAGAATGAGAAGCCGGCCGGATCTCTCATGTCCAATGGCACCACCTCCATGGTCCAGATGTCCTCCCAATCACTCAATGGCCCCTGTAATGCCCCAAACCGCCCGGATACCAAACGGGAATGTAAAAGGATGACCGCAGAACCCCGGAACCCTCACAAGATAAGACTCCTGAAATATCCTCCTGGTCTGCAACTTCCAGTGTGGTATCCACCAACGGATGTCCGAAGTGGACAACCTAGCCATCGTCAGCTCCCAGCTACCCTGGTCCTGCTGCCTCGGTGCACCTCTCCGAGAAATCACCCAAGGGCACTGAGTCGGCAAAGCCCCTGGCAAAGCCTCGAGCCTCTCCTGCAGCCACAAAGTCGCATACTGGACTCCCAGACCTCATGAAATGGTCTCCCCTAGCCATCCTGTCAATGCCATGAAGGGTCTCACCCAAAACCAGTGGGACAATGTCCTTCCCAGCCCGGCAGTCTCTCACCATGTCCAAGAGACCACCATGACAGATCCCCACGGACTCAGCAGTGAACAAAGCAGAAAATATGCAGACGATGAAGGCATCCATAGCCACCGTGGTCGCAGCCATATCCGGAGAACCAAACCTGCCCGGGATATCAGAAAGGTCAATCCTGTCCGGGGCTATCATCATCCCCTCAGCCTCTTCCAAAGAAATCTGCAGAAAAGATGCAAGCTTTACCGCTACCGGCACGTCTCCGATCAGCGGAATAGATATAGCCTCAATCTCGGGACCCCCAATCAAGGCTCGGAAGTCTTCATGCGTTGGGACAATCTCGTTGTAAGAAAAGGAGTAAACGTGTCTCCGGACATCCCAAAACCTTGCTGCTGCTCTCAAAAAGTCCCAGTCGGGCGGGAGATCCCTCAAATGCCATAAAGACTTGATCTTGAAGGAAGAATCAAGCAGCCCCTTGTGAGATTGGAAGTTATGCTTCACCCAAGATTGAAGATCGGACAGAAAACGGTCTCGCTTCCCCCTTTGCAATCTGACGGGCTTCTCCATTGCAAGATGACCAAAGATGGTGTCTTTAAGTCCAAAATGTGCTCTGGGAACAATTGGGACAAGTCTAGAGTGAAAATGAAATAAAATGGCCAAGCCTTGCTTTTATTCAGAAAATGACCAGTTCAGACAGAACTGTGAGTCGCACGGCTTCATTTGCCCTCTGGACAAAACCGCACGGCTACATTAGCCATCTGCAAAAAAAATCTGCAGCAACCAAGTTGCTGCCCCAAAGGGAGTTTTCACCCCACTTTTTCAACCAAAACCTGTACAAAAACATATCCAGAAGCCATTCAAGCATTTATATACCATTATAAATCATTTTGGCCCAGTTTCAGCCCCAATTCCAAGCAAAAAAACTGCCCCGAGGCTCAGATAATATGCAAATTTAAAAAGCATAAAATAGAAAAGCAAATAAAATAGTAATACAATGTCTTCGCCCCATCGGTGCCCAAATAAAGCAAAAAATAAACAAAGTATGCATAAAAATGTGTTCATTGTTTGTTCTGTTCCTAATTCCACTCTAGAGACCTCCTAGGCCTCCGATTCTTCCTCTTCCTCATCACTGCTCAGCTCATAAACGCTAGCCTCCCTCATCAGGTCCTCCTGGTCGCTCACGTCAGACAGATGGACATTATCATGCCCGTACTCAGCCAGCTGCTCCAGAATATAAGCGTTGGGTCCCCGCCCCCGAGGCATGGCACTGGAAGAGTACTCCGAGGCCGATGAGGTAGACGTTGTGCCCCCGACATGCCGTCTCTTGCGCCCGGGCTCCTGTGCATCCGCTGTCCCCTTTGAAGCGCAAGCCAGCTTCCTCAGAAGAGACCGGCACATGTCCTTCCAGCCCCTATTCTGCCTGACCAGCCTATCATAAGTGCGAGCTGGAACCTGAGAAAAAGAGAAGAAAATCTCAGAAAATCTCAGAAAATCTCGTAATTGCAAAAAGCAAAGAAAGGCGAAAAAGGGAAAGACCCTAAAAGTATACTTACAGTCTTTGTCCGTGGCGGGGGTATCTTGGGGCTCCCTAGTGTCGGGGACATGAATCTTCATCCTCCTCGGAACTCCATGGACCACATAGGACAGATGCGCAGGAGGGATCGGCGGGTCAGTAGGCTCATCCTCCCCATATCCCTGAGTGACCGCCAGCTTCACTAGCTTCTGTGGCATCCTCAGTCGCTGCTCCACAAACACAGCGTAGGGGGTATCCATGTCAAAGTACTCCTCAGTGGCCACGCCTGCACAGTACCTAGCAATCTCATCCTCCCGGCCAATCCCCTAGGCTGCGGCAAAGATCCGTCTTTGGAGGATCCTGAGGAGTAATGGCGTCCAATGGAGGGACATGGCCATGCTGCCTCGAGAAACGGTCCCCCAAATATATGACATCACATGTCAGCCCAGTAAGCCATCTCCTCTGCCTCGTCGCCTCAATGGCCTCTCCCAGCAAGATCTCCGGATACCTGCCCCAGGGGTAGAAGTCCACTCCGTAGTGTCCATCCCTGTTGATGACCGGCCTCACTATCTTATAATCAAAGGTGATCCGGGTCTTTCCCGTGAACTTATCCCTCGCATCTCCCCTCCAGCGGACCATAGCAGGGAAGATGGTGATATCGCTCTGTTGGTTCCACGGAAAGAACCTGATCACCTCACAGAACCAGACCTGCATGTTCAAAACATCAAAAAGGTCATTTTTCTTTCATAAAAGTCTCAAGACAAGAAAAGAAAGAGAAAAGAAAAAGGAGACTACCTCAAGAGCAAAGGAGAAACAGTCCATAGAAGCAGCCTTGTTCCGGCTGTACAGATCCAAGGAGAAGTACAACTCCGCCAATCCGGCCTCTCCCCACGAGACCGTCCCAATCCCATCCACATTCTCCAGAGAGTCGAGGAGGCAAGTCATGGCCAGCGTCCCAGAATTAGCAAAAATGGTGACTGATAGCATCAACCATACAAAGGCTCTAGCCAGCTGCTGGGCAGTCACATCGCTAACGGCAAAGTCCCGTATGCAGTTCTGGACTGCCACCTCGACGTTCCACGTCTCTATACCCAGTCCCTTGGGAATCAACTCAAATCCAACCAAAGCTCTGAACTCCTCCGCTGTGATATGGTCTCTCCAAGTCACGGGCCTCCCGGTGAACTGTAGACCAGTGATAGCCGTGAAATCAGCGGGAGTCACTGTCAGCTCTCCCCAGCTCAGATGGAAGCTATGAGTGGTATCCCACCAAAACTCAGATAGGGCCTGGACCAAGCCCTTGCTCTTCGAGGTGATGTGGATCCCCCTGCCGATAGCCTCGATGAATAAATCTAGGCCGGTAGCCCGCACCAGCTGCTTGGGATTTACCCCATTTTTCTCGAAATCTGGCATCCTCTGCCAAAGCCTGACTGCGATCTCAGAAGGTCCTCTAGACTTGTTCTCCTGTAGACAAGCACAACAAAGAAGTGTGTCAATCATTCATCATTTTCAAAAGCATGCATATATTCAAAAGGTGCACATATTTTCAAAAGAAAGGCATTCAATAAGAGTTTTTCTAGCATCATTTGCATCAAAAAAGCGTCTTTCATCACTTGAAACACGTCATGTCAAGCCCCATTGCTTTCCTAAAGCACAAAATCACAATTTTCACAATTCTTTGCACAAAAGCATTATTCTTTCAAAAATGGCATGCATGAATCTTTTTCATCTTCCAAAAATCTTGATAATCAAAATTTTGACCTAGTTCTAGCACATGCAAGAACTCCGTCTCATTTTAGACAATTATCATTCTTACTTTATTTTCGAGAAAAAAAGTGGGTCATTCCCATTATTTTTATCAAATAAATTGCACATGCATGTTCTTAGCCTCATAGGCTCATCATCAATGTTTCAAAATCATTCAAAAATCCTAGGAAAATCCTAGAAAATTCCTAAAATTCGGGTCAAGCCCTAAATCAATGAAAATTCAATCAAAATCGACGGAATCGAGCCAAATAAGAACGCTTACCCCAATCGGACGCGGGTTCGTCGATTTATGCTCTCTTCTCCCCGGGTAAAGCTCCGATGGAGGCATAAGAAAGTCATACTTTCTCTCCGTCCGAACGAGTTCTTTCCTCCTCCTCCGAGCGGCCGCCGAGATGTTTCTTCTTGCTTGCCTCGGTATAGGATTGCCCTCCGGATCCATTCCAATCGATAGAAGCAAAGGGAATTGAAGAATTTTGCAGAAATTCTCTCCCTCCTCTCTTTCTTCCTCGGCAGCTCTTGGGCGGCAATAATGCCCAATGCCCGTTCAAATCTGTTTTAAATAATCTGGAAAAATCAAGCTTCTAGCCGTACGGCTTCTTTTTATACATCTCATGCCGGGCGGCCTCATTCGCTCTGAGCAAAAAATTACAATCCTGCCCCTGGACCTTCCACTTGGGCATGCAATTCCCGTTATCCTTTAACGGAGATAACGTCCTTTTCAGAAGATGTCCCTTATCTCCTAAGCAATTAAGCTTTATTCCCAGTCGCCTCCGTTAATTCCGTTATAACGGGATAACGCTAGGTGACAACCTCCGAATTGTCAAAACTCTAAACTTAAGCTACCTCTATCCCGGATAGTGACGTATGCTAAGTTCTTCTTAACTATAGCTACCTCTATCACGAATAGTGAAGTATGCTTGAGTTCTTCTTAACTTTAGCTACCTCTATCCCGAATAGTGAAGTATGCTAAAGTTCATCTAAACTTTAGATACCTCTATCACGAATAGTGAAGTATGTTAAAGTTCATCTTAACTTAAGATACCTCTATCACGAATAGTGAAGTATGCTTAAGTTCTTCTAGCTTTAGTTCCCTCTATCTCTGTCAAAATGAGATAGCGCCGTAAGCTTTAGTCTCCGTTATTTCCGTCATAAAGAAATAACGTCATCTAGCTTTAGCTCCCTCTATCTCTGTCAAAAAGAGATAGTACCCTAAGCCTTAGCTTCCGTTAGAATGAAATAATGTCAGG
This sequence comes from Adenophora triphylla var. japonica, assembly GCA_022495995.1. Taxonomy (NCBI): domain Eukaryota; kingdom Viridiplantae; phylum Streptophyta; class Magnoliopsida; order Asterales; family Campanulaceae; genus Adenophora; species Adenophora triphylla. The sequence goes on from JAFEMH010001440.1 coordinate 393,784, forward strand.
TGACAACCTCCATTAATTGTCAAAACTCTCAAGGATCCTAGACATCGTTCCTAACTATCTAGTGATGCTTGAACTACGATCAAGGCTTAATTCCTCCGGGATACGTAGGTAGCCTTTTATAAAAGGTCCAGCCATCCGACCACTTTGGTCACCCTGTTTCTTCGTCACTCATCAGTGATGAAGTAACCCCTCATAGAGGTTCAGATATCTGACCACATTGGTCACTCCTAGCATATCCCCAGTAGGATCAATTGCTTAGGTCATTTTCTTTTACTTCCCCAGCAAGAGACCAGTTTCTCTTCTCCATTCCCCAGCGGATCTATTCCGAACTACGGTCTGGCTTGATTCCCACTCGGGATACGTAGGTAGCCTTCCAGAGGTTCAGCCACTCGACCACCTCGGTCTCTCAATCCGTCTCGGCATTCGCCAGATCGGATCCTTTTCTATCGACAACCCCACTCGCCTTGCAAGTGACGTTGCCGAGGGGCTTCTGTAAGTACCCAAATTTGGCTCATGCCTTCCGGTTAAATTTCCCGGCAATTTCGGTAAGTTTCTCGGTAATTCCCCGGACCTTCCTAGTGTTCCGGAAATATTCCGGAACAGTTCCAAATTGAATAAAGGCTGAAAGGGAGCCTTCCCAATTAAGAAACACGTTTTTCTTAATTGGTAGGAAGCTTCTAGATATTGCCACCTTGCATGGTTCTAGAAATGCTGAGTCACAAGGGATAATGTCGCACGGCTGCATTAGCTCGAGGTCCCTAGCCGCACGGCTTCATTGGCGATTTCCAGACTGCCTATAAATAGAGCCCTCCTCTACCCATTTTAGATACAACAAAATCAATCCACAAATACTCATAATACGTGAAGAAACCTCCCAAGAACAGCTGGAAGTTCAAGAAGGTGAAGAAGAAGCTCAAGAAGTCATCTCCCTCCTCCTTGAAGGCCCAAGATCAATCCTCTCCTCCTAGCTTCATCCAAAGAAGAAAAAGGAAGCCATTGGTAACCTCGCACGCCCTAACCTTGCATCTTAATTGCTCTATAATTGCTCATTGCATTGCTTTTATCTTGCTTGGGACTTGGTAGATTAAAGATCATATCTTTATATTCCCCCTTCCCCTTTGCATGCATTAGGCACCATTTGCCATTAAAAATGTAGTCTTTATCCATAAAGGTGCATCCTTTGCACCTAAAACCCCTATTTTCCAAATAAAAATGTCATCTTTATGCACCCTTTGCATATAAAAATCAAATCTTTTCAATAAAAATGCATCCTTTGCATTCAAAATCCCTTTTCCAAGCATCATTTGCTTTAAAGATCATGTCTTTACCATAAACTAGCATCCTATGCTTTTCAAAATGCAATCTTTATGCATCCTTTGCATATTGAATTCCAATTTCTTCATAAAAATGCATCATTTGCATAAAAATTGTGTCTTTATGCATCCTTTACAATAAAGATCATTTCTTTAAATCAAATGCATCCTTTGCAACCCAAAAATGTCATCTTTTCATTAAAAATGTCATTTTTACATGCAATCCCCCATTCCCCCATTAGTAACCTCGGAACGAACCGGTGTAAAAGATCCTATCTTTACATCGTTCCTTCCATAAAGGTTACATAATTTCTTTAGAAAGGGACACCTTTGAACCCTATATCTCCGATTATCACTTAAGATGAGTACGAAGCATCCATACGAGCTCGACCGTCTTAAAGTGTAGGATTGATGGGCTAAGGACCCTCCTTTTCTAAAGAACCTCATCTTTGACTATAAAGAGAGTCATTCTCTCGATCACGCAAGCCCTGAGGTCTAAAAAATGCGATGATCACAAGTCCAAGATGAGGACGGGATCATAATCCCGAATACATAAAAATCCAAGAAATCCCGAGCGACAACCAACAAATGGTTTGTACGTCCGGAAGACGACTTGGGACATTCCCTCCTTATTTTTAAACACATGCACACAAGAAAGCACGCAAGCAAGCACGATTAATGAAATCTTGGGAGACTTGCTTCGGCAAGGCACCTTGGGTGAACGACGATCCGTTCTTCCCAAGGGGTAACTTAACCTCCGAACCCATAAAACCTTTTTTTCAAAGTTTTGAGGTAATCAAAATGGCGTGGCGACTTCGTTTTTCAAATTAAACCGGATGTCTTCAAATTCGCGTGAATCCAACAAACAAAAAAATTTGGGCACACATTCACAAATGTGTATCCCGAAGAATATCAGGGTGGTCAGTATGGTGTGCAGCAGAATGGCCAGTACCGTCTCTCAGGAAATCAGATAATTCAAGACAGTGTTCCGAAGTATCAGCCGTCTCAACTCCAAAGCAGTTTTCCTCAGCCAGCAGTGTGCTCTACCCTTACTCATCATCTCTATGGCTCCACTCCGTATTCAGCTCCGTGTGTTAGTGCAGTTTTCTCTCCTTTTGGTCAATTCAGGGATCAGTCAGCGCAGTACAGTTCCCAGAACCCCAGCATGCAATTTAATGGTTATGATATGTATGGAAACAGAATCCCTAGCTCTGTTAGTTTGTTGGACAGTAATATTGGCATTTCCAGCACCCTCGGTCTCCCACTGGCCGCTTTGCCTGTTGGGCATAATTCCAATTTCCCTGTACCTTCCTCAACAGTGGCTCCCGCCATCCCCCAGATTCCAGGTCTGACTCCAGAAGTAACGGCCTTGCTACAACAGATGTAACAACAGATAGACAAGCTGACTGTTGTTCTAGCAGTCTCAGAGTGGTAGATCCAGCCCAAGTAACACCTTTGCCTCACAAATTCAAGATGCCAAAAATGGATTTTGATGGCACTGCTTGTCCGAAAATGCATGTTGATCCTATGTGATGACTATGGGCGCAATGGGTTGTACGCCCGAGTTCATGGCTTCTCACTTCCACTTGACTTTGAAAGGACCAGCTCTTACATGGTTTTTAGCCCTGAAGCAAGAATGTCGCTCTACTTGGAGTCAGATTACGAAGACTTTTCTAGAGAAATATAGTGGCAACTTGGAATGGCGTACTACTCGGGATGATTTAGTGGGAACTATCCAGAAGGCGGATGAGTCGATCACAGAATTTTACAAGAGTTGGAATGCTAAGCTCAATGAGTTATCGGAACCAATCCCCCTCCAAGACCAAAAGGACATATTTTTGTCATGTGTGAAGCCAGTTCTTAGAGAAGCAATCGGGAAAGGATGGTATCCAGACTTGCGGGAGATGGTCGGCATGGGAGCCAGAAGCGAAAATAAGTTGTTTAATCAAACCCCGAATATGAGTGGAAACAACGGTAGTGGTGGTTTCAGATATCGGACAGCAAACCCAGTCTCGGCTACGGCACCAAGAGGAAGGGAAACAGTGAAAGATAATATTGTCAACAACCTGCAAGGAGGGGGTAATAACAGTTCTAATGGAGGAAAATTCCAGCCAAGGCCGCAAAGAAAGTTTGATGATTTGGGAATGACTACAGAGGAAGTTTACAATGGATTGCTCAGGACAGGAATGATAAAGCCACTGGAGAATTACAAACCTTTTAATCCCAATCCTAACCTGGATACAAGCAAGTATTGTCGGTTCCACCAATTCCCAGGACATACCACCAACATGTGCCTCACTCTCAAGAGAATCATTCAAGGGCTTGTGGATGAGAAGAAAATTGAGAAATCCCCTCGTCCCAATGTCGTCAATAACCCGTTTTCTAACAACACTGTGAACCTCATGGATTTTGGTCAAGACTACTTTGTTAATGTAATAGAGTTCGAGAAGTCGATAGTTGAAAATGATAATGCTGGTTGTAATGAGAATGTGACTGATGTCATCCCTTTTTCTGGTGAAATGAAAGATAATTTCTGTTATGTTTTGTATCTTGATGATCTTTATGGTTTGAATAATGCTGCCGATTTTGACGATTATGAAGAGCATGTGATTGCCATCACTATGTCCTCCGTGATTCCTAGAGATTCTCCGATCTCTCTAGAGGAGCTCAGGCTAGCGGCAAATGTAGAGGCGCCATTGTCTATAAATGAGATAAGGCAAGCAGCTTGGCCTTACAGCACTCGTCCTGTTCCAATTTCGCTAACAGAGCTCAAGGAAGCCAGTAAAGATTTTGTGGTTGAAAAAGATTCAGAAATTAATTTGTTGACTCGATCCGGAAGAATGTTGGGAGCAGATAACATAGATCCATCCGGGAAAGGTAAAGCTGTTGCAGTTGCGAATCCCCAGTCTTCTCAGCACCCATGCAGATCAACCAGAGATGAAGAAGTACAAGAAGATCCAATCTTGACACAACTGAAGAGAACCCAAGCCGATATTTCCTTATGGTCTCTCCTCACATCCTCGTACCCTCATAAGTTGAAGTTAGAAGAAGCCATTTCCAAAACAAAAGTTTCTGTCAACGCCACCCCGGACGAAGCCTGCCAGCTGATCGGAACCACGCAATATGGGAACATCATTACTTTCATGAATCTTGATCTGCCTGCTTTTGGTGGAAAGCATAATGAATCCCTGCACATCACAGTACCCCTGGAAGGACGACGGATTCCCCATGTGTTGGTAGACAATGGGTCGGCTATGAATGTGCTCCCGGCTAAAATGATGAGTATGTTGGATATCAATGCGCAGAACCTTAAACCATCCAATCAAACCATAAAGGCCTACGACTCCACGTCTAGGGCAATGTTGGGAATAATCTCTTTGAATTTGATGTTTGGAGGTAAAGAGATGATGGTAGATTTTCAAGTTATCGATATTCCAGTCACTTTCTCAGCGCTATTGGGCAGACCTTGGATTCATAAGATTGGAGCCATAGCCTCTACTCTTCACCAATGCCTAAAGTTTGTGCAAGATGGAGTCCTGACGACCATTTATGGTGATAGTGTTACGATTGGAGAAACCAGCACTAATACTTTGCCAGTGATGGAAATTAAACTCGACCAGGAAAACTTGATGCTTAGCGGTTTTACGATTGAGAAGCCCAAAGGACAGGTCTGCACTATAGATTTGACGACTTCCTCCGAAAAGATCCCTCCAGTGTTAAAGATGATGAGAGGCATGAGTTATATCCCTGGTCTGGGGCTGGGAAAACGTCAGCAGGGACCATGTCACCTTGTGATGCCAGAAGCTAAGAGGAATAAACGAGGCCTAGGGTATGTTGTGACGAAAGAAAATAAGATGTACGACAGGACTGAAGCTTTTAAGGAAAAGATGACCTCAGCGGCTGGAAAGAAGTACAAGAGGCCCGAGATGCGCCCGTACAGTTGGTCCTTAAATCAGCATTTTGTCAAAGAGGATGGTGATATGTTTGTCTTTCCCGAACCTAAGTTGAGTCAAATGGAGGATAGAGTGAGAATGATCCGGAAGTTTACCAGCAGCCAAAACCCGGTGAAAGAAATGTTTGACAGTCTGCCCAAAAGGCCAGGTGTGACCGCCACCTACGAGAACAGCTATCATTTCTCGGGACCTGATTACGTAAACCAGCTTGAGAAGCTCGCTCTGGATGACCATGTTGTGCACAAGATCCGTGGTGCGAGATCCTTTAGATATTGATGGTGATTTGGCGTAATTGTTTGAGAATCGTGGGCATCGACTCGAGAATGGTGTGTCTACAGAGAAGTTGCATACAGAAGGGTTGGTTCTTGTTGAAGATCTCAGATATTTGATTGACTTTTCCTCTGATAACGAGGTGGTAGCCATGTTGGAGTTTGAAAAGGGGCTAGTGGCAGATTTGAATGGTATGAAGACCGTCGCAGAGGAGCCGCTACAGAACTGGACTTCATTTCAGGGACCAGTTGCAGACAGGGAGACTATGATCGAAAAGCTGGGGCTCAAACCTCGTCCTTGTCCCTCTAAGTCTAAATCTGTCCCCCGTGTCCTGAGTCAATCCCCAGAGTCTCTTGTGATTGAATTTGAGTCTTCCGATCGATCTGATGTCCTCACGACAGAAGATCATCTTCGAGTTGTAAACACTGTGTTTCCCTATGCTCTGAATAAAATGATTGATCTTTCTGAGTATCCCTTGATTGCCAATCTAACAATTGAACGCTTAACTAAAGTTAATCATCAAGATTTAAAAATAATTTAGCCAGATTCAATTGAAGATAATGCAGACCTAATAGATGAACAAACTTTAGAAAATAATTCAAAGCAGGTTTGCGAACAAAAGGAAAGCCGGGCCCAAGCTGCCGATGAGGTATTGACAACAGTGAACCTGGGAACAGCCGAAGAACCCAAAGAAACACAGATTGGTAGCTTCTTCTCCGAAGATGAGCGAGTTGTCCTGGTTGAACTGCTTAAAGAGTATATGGACGTCTTTGCTTGGTCTTACAAAGATATGCTTGGGCTGGACACTTCCATTGTAGAGCACCGGATACCCCTGGATCCAGAAATCAAGCCGATAAAGCAGAAATTGAGGCAGATCAAGCCCGAGTGGTCCCTGCAAGTCAAAGAGGAGATTGAGAAACTCTTACGGGTGGGTTTTATCAAAGTGATTGAATATCCGACTTGGCTGGCCAACATTGTGACAGTGACAAAAGCGAATGGGAAGGTTTGAGTTTGTGTAGACTTCCGGGATCTTAACAAGGCTAGTCCCAAAGATTACTTCCCCTTGACGAACATCGACATCCTGGTAGATGCAACCGCTAACTACGAAGTCAAATCCTTTGTCGACGGTTTCGCAGGCTATAACCAGATTAAGATGGCAGAAGAAGATCAAGACAAGACAGCATTCACTACTCCTTGGGGTACTTACTGTTACACTGTGATGCCGTTTGGGTTGAAAAATGCTGGGGCTACCTACCAGAGAGCAGTCACCACCCTGTTTCATGACATGATCCACAAGGAGATTGAAGTGTATGTGGACGATATGATTATAAACTCGAAAGGGTCGGATGGACAGCACTTCACAGATTTAAGGAAGTTCTTCAACAGACTCCGGGAGCATTCTATGAGGTTATACCCAGCCAAGTGTACCTTTGGGGTTATCCGGGGTAAAGTTTTGGGCTACATGGTCACAGAGCGAGGCATCGAGGTAGATCCTAGAAAGGTCAAAGCGATTGTCGAGATGAAGCCACCCAGAACCGTCTCTGAAGTGAAAGGTTTCATGGGCCGTTTACAGTACATCAGCAGATTCATCAACCAGCTGACCTCTATATGTGAGCCAATCTTTAAGCTATTGAAGAAGAATCAGGAAGTGGTTTGGAATGAGGAATGCCAACTAGCTTTCGAGAGAATCAAAGCTTACCTTGTTAATCCTCCTATTCTCTGCCCACCTCACGGAGACAAACCTTTACTTCTATATCTGACGGTCACAGACACAGCTATCGGAGCCATGCTAGCGCAAGAGAAGAAGGATTCTAAAATTGAGAATGCCATATATTTCGTCAGTCGCAAATTCCAAGGGAGTGAGTTAAACTACTCTGCCCTCGAGAAGACGTGTGCAGCTTTGGTTTGGGTGGTTGGAAAATTGAAGCACTACATGTTATCTCACACAGTGCACCTGGTTTCCAAGATGGACCCGATCAGATATTTGTTTCAAGGTGATAGAGGCAGCATTTCCACCAGACTGGCGAAGTGGACCTTCTTTTTGGCTGAGTTTGATATCAAGTACGTGATCCGGAAATCAATCAAGGGACAAGCTCTGGCAGATCAATTAGCTGATTTCCCCAGTACAGAACCCCGAGGACCGGACCTCCAGTTTCCAGATGAAGGGATTCTTGTTATAGAAAATGGCAATCGATGGCAGTTGTTCTTCGATGGGGCGGCAAACAAAAGAGGAAATGGCATCGGGATGGTACTGGTAGACCCGAATGATATGCATACCCCCATCGCTATCAAGTTGAATTTCTCGGTTACCAACAATGCGGCCGAGTACGAAGCTTGTATAGCCGGTCTAGAAGCTGCCCTTGAGCGACATGTGGAAGAATTGGAAGTGTTCGGTGATTCTCAATTGATAATCAACCAAGCAGCTAATAGATGGAAAACCTCAGACCCATGTCTCCAGAAGTACCATTCTTACATTATAGAGCTCGTCGGTCAGTTCAAGGAAGTGTCATTTCAATTCCTACCGCGAGACAAGAACAGATTTGCTGATGCCCTGGCCACCCTAGCTTCTTTGGTAGAAATCCCGGAAGGAAAGTCGATCAAACCATTCAGGGTCGGTAGGCGAGAAAACCCTGCATACTGCTGTGAAATAGAGGTCGAAACCGTCAATGAGCCGTGGTATAGCCAGATTTTCCAATATCTCAAGCATGGTGAAGCATCTTTCCCCGTTGATAAAGAAGGAGACCTAAAAGGTATTCATGCCAAGAGTCTGCAAGCGCTGAAAAGGCTATCAGCTCAGTACGTTATACTCGGCAATGAATTGTGGAAGAAAAGGGAAGGTTGCCCTCTCCTACTCAGACGGCAAGGAAAAGGCCCAAAGAGTAATGGAAGATGTTCATAACGGTGCCTGCGGACCTCATATGAACGCTAGATCTCTTATGCATAGCATTATCAGGCTGGGCTACTTCTGGATTACTATGGAAACCGATTGTATTCAATTTGTGCGGACCTGTGATAAATGCCAGCGCTTCTCCAACTTGAACCATATCCCTCCTCATGACCTCTATTGTATGACAACTCCCTGGCCCTTCGCAACATGGGGTATCGACGTCATTGGGAAGATAACTCCATCCGGGAGCAATGGGCACTCATTTGTATTGGTCGCTGTGGATTACTTCATGAAGTGGGTAGAAGCAGCATCTTACAAAGTGCTCACAGCTAAGAAAGTGGCTCGCTTCATAAAGGAACAGATCTTCTGCCGCTACGGAGTCCCAAATGAGATTATTTCCGACAATGGAACCCATTTCGAGGGAGAAACTGATTGCCTGCTTAATGAATACAGAGTCAAGCGCCACAAGTCTTCGCCTTACAGACCTCAGACGAATGGTGCTGTTGAGGCTGCTAATAAGAATTTGGAAAGGATCATTAAGAAGATGGCCGAACGAGAAAGGGATTGGCCAAAGAAGCTGCATTTAGCATTATGGGGCTACCGCACTTCTATTCGAACGGCTACCGGTGCAACCCCTTACGCTTTGACCTACGGAATGGAAGCGGTCATGCCAATTGAGTTAGAAATTCCATCCCTCAGAGTGTTGCTTGAGAATGAGGTGAATGAGATTGATTGGCTCCAAAGTCGATATAATGAATTGGCTCTGCTAGATGAACGCAGATTAAAGGCTATGGAGCATAATCGGGCATACCAGAGAAGAATGGCCCATGCTTTTGACAAGAAGGTAAAGCCCAGAGACATCAAAGTCGGTGATTTGGTTCTCAAGATGAAGCCTGCAAATCAGAGCAGTGCGTTGGGTAAATGGGCACCTGTTTGGGTCGGACCGTTTCTAGTCAAGAAGATATTCTCCGGAGGAGCAATGCAGCTAGCGGATCTGGATGGTAACCCCTTTTTGCACCCCGTCAACGGAGATAAGTTGCGGAGGTATTATGTGTAATTGAGTCTCTTCCCCTCTGTAAATAATAAAAAAAAATAAAAAAAATATATAAAAAAAAGAAATGAAAATAAACGCGCAATAAAATTGTCCCAGATGAGACTGAAAACCTCTCAAAAGGCAGTCCATGCAAAAATAAGGGACGCGCCCGGTGCTAAAAGAATATACCCAGCTAGGCCGAAAACCCTAAAAGGGCGGTCTAGGTAAAAATTAGGGTTGCACCATGTCCCCCTTCTACCTTCCCCTTTCTTAAACACCAAAGTTATTTGAGTCGAACTACGGAGACCTGAGCCCCTTAATTAGTTCTCTTACAAAAAGGGGAACGTAGGCAACCACTTGTGGTTCGGTCTAAATTGCTGCAAAATTGTACATCTTGCCAAAATGTGTTTTGACTACAGTTCTAAAGCTTTTTCAGAGGTTTATTTGGAGTTAATATTCTTTTTGATGAGTTCAAGCACGGCCTACTTTTGATTCAAATAACCTGCTGCGAATAAAAAATAATAATAATAATAATAAGATCTCAACATCTGTTCTGTCTGCATTAAGGTAATTAAGGGATACTCAAATTCTTTTCAAATAAATATCTCTCCCAAAGAGCAAGTGAAAGAAAAATAAAGAGTCCTCCATCTCTCAGAAAAGCGTCTAGAGGCTCGTTCCCGCTCCCGAACTCGTACCCCTGTCTTTCCTCTTCCTTGGTCCCCGGGAGGTCTTTGGTTTAGGAATGTCGAATAAGTCGGTCTGAGCTCGCCCCAGCTCTGGTATACTGCGTGCTGGTGGTTCGATTAGGCCAGTCTCCCTTAAAACAGCCCTGGCAGCCCTCTCTTGTCGCAAGGCCTCTCTGCGAGCAATCACATCTGGATCATCCCTCAGAGCAGCCCTCCGGATCTCTCGTTTCTCATAATCCTCCACAGAATCGCGGTAACATTATCTCGGATTCCTCTCGGCTTCGCATCTCGAAAAGACCGACTGGATGGGTATTCTGCTCCTAAGTATTCCCTTCGGCGAGCCTCTATAGCCAACTGCACAGGACCCCTTTGCTCTTCATACCAAATCAGATACTCCGTGGTCAAGAATGTAAACCCTCTGGCCTGACGAAGAAGCGTCCGTGTGGGAAGAAAGCCCTCCAAGAAAGATCTGCTGAAAAAATGCACAGTCTGGGCTCGGTCATGATCATCTAACGACATCGCCCGTCGGTCTCTCTCAAAGCCCGGATAATCTGCTGAGGGTACCGATATTGCCTGCTTACCAATGATGGGATACAGAATGAAGACACATATAACCCCGGCAGTCTGACTGCTACCGACCCGTCCTGAACGTCTCTCATGGTCTTTAGTCCCCATGTCGGAATCCAGAAGTTCAGATCAGCAGTCTCGTATCGTGTCAATCTCACCTGCCAACTATCGCCTACGCGTCCCTCGCATATCTGCGTTGTCTGGTCACCCAAGGCATTGCTTTGTTTGACCCTCCGTAATGGCCCAATCAAGCGCGAGTCTCTCGTAAAGCCATAAAGATAACAGAGTGGGGCTGCCCGCGCCCATGAAGTCAGATCCTCCGGCTAGTCTATCAAGGCCGTGATAAGTCTCAGCTAATAGCAGGGGTACAATGTCCATCTCCCCTTGGCCGAACCGAATTTGAGAAAGATCCATGCCTCGGTCACCCCTAAGCTGTCTGACAACCTCCAGCAGCGCACCTGAGCAGACTCCGACATGACCGCAGAAGTAGTATGCTGACAAGGTAAACAATACATACATATCCAGCGAAGTAGAGAGATCGAACAATGTCGGGCTAGAAGATCGCAGCCGAGCCATCCGGGTCAATTCTACAAACTCACTGTTCAGAACCATGGGAGCCACCTGATCTACTGGCAGGCACAAGAAATCTGATAACTGCTCCACAACCGGCCGCCTATCCCGAGGAAATGCCACAGTTGCCACCTCACTCAAACCCATCAATACCCGGAAATCCTCCATGGTTGGCGTCAGATCATTGTATGAGAAAGTAAACACATGCCTTTCCGAGTCCCAAAATTGCGAAGCTGCTCAGAGCAAGTCCCAATCTACTCTCCAGTTCTTCAGAGGCCAGAGGCACGGCATACCATATCGCTTGTCAATGATTTTCCCATGATGCTTTTGGTGAAATTGTGAAACCCCGATAAAGTCTTGGCGAAATTGATGTTCCCGAGAAGCTATTTCCTCGTTATAGTGCTCCATGATGATTGAAAGTTCCAACCTTTGTTGCAAAAGTCGCCTGTTTGTCAAGCTGAGACTGCTATTGCCCCTTTTTGTTGAAAAAGCAATGACCTGCAGATTTGGGGCCAGAACTGATTTTAAATAGACCCTGTCGCAAGCCTCGTCTTGTCGTGCAACAGATCCTGACAGACAGACATATAGTATCGGGCGACATACTTGGTATGCATCAGGAAGCACCAAGGTCCTGCAAGTGGTTTCTGTGACATCCTTTGACTCGCCGTCGCTGCAATACACCTTGTACCCATATGTTACTGCACAGGAGAGCACCATATGTACCACCATACATAATTACCCCGAAAGGAAATTCCAGAAACTTATGTACAAATCCGGCAAAGCCAACCTTTCCATATAATAAACTGAGCACCTTTCTCTCGCTCTCAGAATGAACAGACTCATGCACACAAACTAACATAGCTTAACCTTTGCTAACAAGCTAGCATAATTAGACTATAGTGTTTCGAGTGTCGCTTTTCCCCTGCAGGTACAACGGTTAACTGAGCAGATCTACAAGATTGCCCCTCAAAGCAGAGCCGAGACAGAAAAGTCCGCGCCTACCTGAATCTCCTAGAGCACGTCAAAAAGCCATAAGCCCCACTGTCAGCCGTCAACAAGAGTCGCTGCCCAGCAAGCAAGAGTCCTTGTCAGCAGCAGTAGTAGCATCAACCCCTCCGGTAGCTACACCTATCCCCAGCAGTAGTAGCATCAACCCCTCCGGCAGCTACACTCTCCACCAGGTTCAGACACCTCAAAACAGTCACTCCATCAGGTTCAGACGCCTCAAAACAGTCTCTCCATCAGGTTCAGATGCCTCAAAATAGTCTATCCACCAGGTTCAGACGCCTCAAAACAGTCTCTCCACCAGGTTCAGACGCCTCAAAACAGTCTCTCCACCAGGTTCAGACGCCTCAAAACAGTCTCTCCACCAGGTTCAAACGCCTCAAAATAGTCTCTCCACCAGGTTCAGACGCCTCAAAACAGTCTCTCCATCAGGTTCAGACGCCACAAAACAGTCTCTCCACCAGGTTCAGACGCCTCAAAATAGTCTCTCCATCAGGTTCAGACGCCTCAAAACAGTCTCTCCATCAGGTTCAGACGCCTCAAAATAGCCTCTCCATCAGGTTCAGACGCCTCAAAACAGCCTCTCCATCAGGTTCAGACGCCTCAAAACAATCTCTCCATCAGGTTCAGATGCCTCAAAACAGTCTCTCCATCAGGTTCAGACGCCTCAAAACAGTCTCTCCATCAGGTTCAGACGCCTCAAAACAGTCTCTCCATCAGGTTCAGACGCCTCAAAACAGTCTCTCCACCAGGTTCAGACGCCTCAAAACAGTCTCTGTTGGTGTTATGCCCTAGGCCTGTGATTCATAGACTTATGTGTTGACATTATTTATTATTATATGAGATGTTTATCATTTGATTATTATATGTTTTGTATATTTGTTAATAATAATCTGCGTCCCTAATTATTAAGAGAATAATTAGTATAATTGTCAATGGATAATCATGTGATGATTATATGCATAGAGATGCACATTGAAATTATGAGTACTTGTTAGAGAACAAGTGACTGGACATGACCCGCATGAGATTTATGACATGGTCATGTGTCATAAGTAAATCTCATAAGGTTACTTCATTTAGTCCCTAGACCTGAGATTATCATGACCTTACATATGATGAAAAATCATGTTTGATTTTAGTCAAACGATATCCTAACACGATATCCATAAAGGCTATCTTTGGCATGATCGGATTCATGATGGGAAGGATGATAAGTCAAGATGGAATTTGGCCCTCGAAAGAGAGATGTTTTGCTTGGGCCCCTCGATGAGTGATAATGATGAAAGTGTATGGTCGTACCCCAATATGATTGGAATTATCATTATACTCAAGGAATCGAGAAAGCATTGAACTTAGACAAGTTGACAATGACCATGACTTGTGTTCAATATAACATCGTGAGACAAAGGGAGAAATGGAAGTACACCGTTGGAAACGTGAACTCTTACGTTACATTATTTGGGTAGACATAATGGCTTGCTAGAGTCCGCTTATGTCTTATGAGGTTCGATATGATCGAACTCATTGCCAACATAATGTAATCCTATTGGGTCACACACAACTAGAATGAATTGGTTAAACCAGAGGAAGAATGATTGAGAGTTTCAGTATCTAGCTGTATATGTCACGCGACTTATTAAGCCAATGGCTTAATATACCGCGCGACATAATAGGCCCATACACGTTTTGACAGCCTGTCTCTCCTAATACGATTAGGAGAGGTATTCCTACTATTGTAGTATAATTACAAGGGTTCTGTCAGACCTAAAAGGTCAGCCGAAATTTTTCAAGCAAAATTCATAATTAAATACTCTCAATATTCTTGAAGGTTTAGATCTAGCAATCATCAAGAAGTTGTTCTTGGATTCATTCAAAGGTGTGGATACCAAAAGAGGGTCTTCGCTCGTTCATCGATCAAGGCCTAGAGTTCAAGCAAGTTGAAGAATGAAGTTTGTGATTCGATATCACATAATCAAAATCGTTCGATAGCTCAAGACCGGAAAGCGTTTCAAGGTTGGTTTAATTCTATCTCATAGGAATTTAAATTAATTGTATAGAACGGATCCTAGGGCTTCTTGGGTTTTATGTTTTAATGCTTAATTCCGCTGCGCATGGACCCGTAAAACCCAACAGTGGTATCAGAGCCCCGTTCGTATGATTAAGTTTGAATTAACATGCTAGATTTAAGATATAAATTGTTTATATGCTTATGCATGTTTTGTATGCGATAGAATTTTAATTGTTTATGTGAAACAATGTGAAAATCGTTTTCGAATTATGCTGAATTAAATCTGTAAAAGGCTGTTTTATATGATTTAATTGGTTGTAATCTGTATTGGTTCGAACTAAAATCCTGTTACTTGGCTACTTTAGTCGCGCGACATGATGAGCCATGAGGAATTCGGGTTATCTCGGCTGTTAGGTCGCGCGACATATCAAGCCTCGGGCGATGTTGTCACGCGACATAATAAGCCAAAACTGCGTAATCGCTTTGTTCAATTTTTCTGCTATTTTGTGATAGTGTTTACAATCTGATATGTTCATATGAAAATCTGGATGTTATAAAATTGAGTTTATAATGCCATGCTAGATTGATTCATTGATATGCATGATTAATTGATTAAAATGTGATTTTAATAATTATTGCGATGCATGTTTTTAATTGTTCTTACATGCTAAGAATTTTTTTAATTAGATGTTTAGTTGAAACATGATATTTAGTTTTCTAATATGTTTAGATTTAGACATTGTAAATTTTGGATCTTATGATTGTTTATGGAAACAAGTCATAAATACGCGAAATTTAAAAGGAAACTGATTGTTTATAAAAGGTAGGGATTATGTTGCCTAATCAGAATTGATTTCTAAATTATGCATGTCTAGGAGAGTTCTGTCTAAGGAAGAGTTGGTATTTAAGAAGTCCTTGTGGCTCACCTATCTTCCTGGGAACTTACCTGACTGTAAGTGCTCCAATTTGAGCTCGTTAGAATTTTCGTTAGAAAATTAATGAAAGTTATAACATTTCTAACAATTCCTAACAATCCTAACTTTTCTAACAAAGTGAGGGTAAAATGGGCATTGCTATTTAGAGTTAAATCTTCCAAGGAATCTCAAAAAGCAAAAGAATTAAGAAAATCCCGAAACAGCAAGTTGAAAAACAATTTCTGCTGGAATTTTTGAATTTTATTCCTTGTGTCCAAAGCCTGAGCTGCATTTAATGAACAGTGCACGCCTACTGACCCTATCCGCGCGGACAAGTATGTAATTTTCAGAGGGCTATAAATTGAGCCCTCCAGTCACAAAAATAAAGAGGAAGAACACATTTTGCACCGAACCTCTGGCGAAATATAGAGAGAAAACAGTGAGAATTCACAAGAATTGTCACCTTTTTCTCTCCAATCTTTCCCAACTCATACTCATCCCCTCACTCTCATATTAAAGCCCTAAACACTCATACACTCAAGCCAAACACTCAAGAACACAAGAAAGATTGGTAAACCCTCCTCCTCCTAACCCTAAATCTCAACCATGCATGCATCTTCAAACTACAAAATGTAGTTCTTTCATCTTCTTGCTCTAGATCTAAGAAGATCACCATGGAAGACCATCTCCATGGATGATCTTCTACAAAGATCAAAATTATTTTTAAGCTTTCTTACTTTCTTGCAAAGAAAACTCATTTTCAAAACCCTAAAAACCATTTTCAAGCATAAAATCTTGATTTCAAAGGATAAAATTCCCCTTCCCAAGCAAATGAAATGTTTAGTCCTAATGTACCCCAAGGATGGTTTGGTATAGTTGATTCACCACTAAAATGTCTAGTGATCACTAACCAAAACCTAGGGAAATGGGGACAAGCATGGATGCAAAACCCCCCTTAAAATCATATTTTCTTTCTTGAGAAGTTGCTGTCCAGTAGCAATTTTCTCAGACCTCAGTCCATGGTCTTAATTTTTGGATACAGATGAACTTGGAATTCGGTGTTTACTACAAAATACTTTTTGTAGCCAACATCCAGAGATTTCCAGACATATTTTTACTTTATTTTTTGGGTGAGTAAAACTCCTCTTTTCAAATTTTCTTTCAGAGGCTAGTTCATCAGCTTCTGAGAATCCAGATCTCATATCTGAGGTTTCCAGAAGGTTTTGACCCCTCAAATCTTCTCCAAAATGGAAAATTCCTTCGCAAAAACTTTATTTAAGGTGTCTAGAACAACTTTCATTCTCTGAGTTTATCCAGATTATGAAGTTTTAAGACCCTTGAATCCCTTTTAAAATCAAAGGTCCACTGCCTTTTTCATTCTGGCAGAAATGGCTCTCAACTTCAAAAGGTCTTTTGAGTACCAAATCTCAATCCAAAAATCTTCCAAAAAATCATGGGATCAGTTTAAAGTCTTAAAAAGATATCCCAATTTTTACTTTTCTGAGTTTCAACTTATTTTGGCCAAAACACACACACACACACACACAAATGATTTTCAGCTTGGAAGACTCGTTTTACGAGGCGTGTCGGAGTGCACACTAACGTCCTTCCCGACGCGTAACATGACCTCCCGAACCTAAATCTCTGATCTCGGGCTTTTTCAAAGTGTTGGCCCTTCAAAATTAAAATGGCGTGGCGACTCCGTTATTCCGGTTTTATTTGGTTTTTCAAAGAAACGCAAAATCGAATTTTTCCGCGAATGGCAACATCATCACAGTGGCGACTCCGCTGGGGACTAAGCTTTTTAATAAAAAATGGTATTCGGTATATTGGTGGAAACCACTAAATTTCCCGTTATCGCCTCCTAACACGAGTCGGGGATAAATTGTGGTCTAACAATCCCACGTACCGGTATCACCGTTTTCAAAAAAAAGCTTTTGAGGGTCAAGCTTCCGTCCCGGCTTTGAAAATCATTTTTGTGTGTGTGTTGATTTTTGCACAGTTTTCATGTTGTTTTGGCCGCCTCGGAGAAAGTCAAAATTTTGACTGTCGGAATAATGTCCCTAAACTGTCGGAATTTTCGTGCTTATGTGCTCATTAAAATTTTCAAAAAAAATTCAAAAAAAAAAAGGATTTTCAAAAAGAAAATTTCCAAAAAAAATCATGCATCATATTTTTAAGACACATAAAAATTTCTATTTTACTCGGAAAAAGAATATAGGCGCTTGCACACTACGCGCACGTGACCGTACACCTGCACACTACGTCCTTAACCCGGGGAAATCCTTGTCGCGGTCCGTTGGGCCTTATTACGCCTCTCGGATGAGCACAGGACTACCCAAACATCCCATGGAGCCTCGTGTCGACCATGCACTTGTCCGTGACACACTTTGTCCGAGACCCGGTTGGTTTTTAGTCCTTCCGTGTCATGCCCTGTCCGTGTATAGACCTTTCCTTTCAAGCTTTTGTCGGCATACCGACTCAATATCTTTCGGGTCCCTAATCGGTCGAAGTTGCCGGTTTTCCGCCGCGGACTTTGACCAAGATATTGACCGGCGCCTTGACTTCGGCTCGGCGGCACAAATTATACACTGACTCCCAAAGATTGACACCGAGTCATCAAGGATTAATGACTATTCCATGCCTAATTACGGCTTAGCGACGACAAGTCAAGATCAATCGTGGACGCTTATCGGTCCAAATCATGCCGACTTTTTGTCGAGCCCTCGGACATGATCTTGATTTTCGACGTCGGCTTTGTCCGTAATTTACATCGAATGCTCGTTAAGACTCGATTACCCGCCACTTTTAGGATCGTTTTTCTTTCGGTCGGTGGGACCCGCTTGCCCTATAGGACCCTCGCCAGGCATCCGCCTGGGAGGTCGAAATACGGGTGGAATACGAGGGGCTTATAGACGTAGTGACGGGGCCCACTGATCCAGAATCGAGTAGTTTGCGAAAAAGAAGAGCAATCTTTTCCAACCGATTAGGTTAATAAAACATGTTTTAAGTAAACGTGAACAAATAAGCTGCATGTTGCATGAGCCTAAAGCCCAAACACCTACCCTCCTTCCATTCCCGGACATCTGAACCTTCATGTCCTTTCCCCAGACTCCGCACAAAGCTTGGTTTCGGGCACCGGTCACCGTTTGATCGGTTGGGAAGAGTCAAGCGCGTCATCGGCTTCGCCATTTGTTCCGACTCCGGGTTTCAGAATGTCCGCATCGGCCGGTAATGATGGGGATAACGTCACTCCGCCTCCCGGGACCCCTCGCACGAGCAACAAAGTGGAATCGGTTAGCGAGAACGTATGAGGTTACGACAGAAACACGGCTAAACAGCCTTATGGAAGCTATTAAGAGTCACGGTGCTGGCCGCCGGCCTCAATCCTGATGGCACCTTCACCGTGGAAGAAGACGAGGATGCCAACCCCACTCTCGGTCGCCACGATTACACCGGGATGCCGCCACCCACCTCCTATGGTGCCACTACCGTAACCCGTGCTCCTCGATTTTCGGGTCGGCCCGGCTCCCAACCACGGACCACCGGATCCATGCGGCCGACGGCACAAATCAGTGGGGGCAAAATCGGTACGGAATGTCTTCTCATGGTTGGGGCTATCTCGGAATGCCACGGCTAATCGGGATCCCTCCTCGGTTCGGAACCGATCAATCCGGACCCTCACGGAAACGGCCGCGGTTCGGAATGCCGCCACAACTTGGTTACGGGCCACGATCAGAGCCTCCTCGAGTAACGGTACTAGTTAACCGCTCCTCACACAAATCCATTCCTCACTCGGACTTCTATGGGTTACCAAGCCTCCATCCCGGTGTCATCCGAATCACCGGGACCGCAGTACCCCCGGGTTACACACCTTCACCACAGCGGCCATGCAATTCAACAATCGGGACACAGCCCGCACTCAAGCCTACTTACGGGCCCCACTCTGGAAATCCAAGTTATCCGGCCACATCGGGGCTCCCCACCTACTTTGCCGGTTGAAAATCAACAGCAAGCCGCAAGGTTCTACCCTTTTGCTCGAGGCTCCTACTCATGCTCCCTGGGGTAACTCGGCCCCGGGACGGGTTTTCACCTACGTCCCGGACCGGCCGTTCCCTCCACCGATCCGCCTCCGGTGGTAGCTCCTCTCTCTAGCTCGGCCACTAGCTTGAATGCCATGGTTCCGCCACAAGACCCTCATCCTGGCCTCGGTTCATGGAACAACACAAGGAAATGAAAGCGCGTATCGCCGAACCGACCGCCAAGAAGTACGCTCTTCCGCCTATGCACGGACTCCATTGTTCCTCTCCCCCACAAATTCGTGATGCCAAATCTGGATCTCTTTGATGGGACCGCATGTCCCAAAACCCATTTGGACACATATACCTTGGCGATGAAAGCCAAAGGATGTACCAATCGGCACTGGGTGACTATTTCGATCTATCCTTGAAGTCCAAAGCCGCCTTAAAATGGTTCTTCCGTTTGAAACCCGAAGCCGTGGCCACATGGGACCAGATACCAATGCCTTCACAGAGAAATATAAGGCCAACTTGGAATGGGAAACAAATAGGGTTGACCTACAAACAACAGCCATAAATACCCCGATGAGAATGCCGGGGACTTTTACAAGCGGTGGAATCGAAACTCGGTGAAATGGCCATCCCTCCTTCCGAAGAGGAACAACTGGACATCTTCCAGTCATGCTTGAAACCACATCGAGAGCCTCCTCAGTCACTTCCCATACTCGCACTTGCGGGCCATGGTTAACTCCGCAGCTAAGTTTGAAAAGGCCTACAATCCGCAACCGGCCGCTGCACTCGCCTACGTATATCGGGCTCCTCCCGCAAACACCGCCCTGCCTCCCGCTAAAGGCAAAGAGATGATTAACTATGCGGGACAGGAATGTAACAACACGACTCCTTTTGTTCTTCCAGAAAGCCGGCTGAGCCTGCATCGCGGGTCATAAATCTCGAAAACTTTGGGATGCCCCCGAATGACATCTTTAGGGACTCGGTGAAAGAAGGCTTGCTGCGGCCTTTGGAGAATTTCCAACCCAGAAATCCGAATGCTCCCGTGGATACTACAAAGTATTGTGCCTTTCATCAAGCTCACGGACATCCGATCGAAAGCCGCTTTACTCGAAAAAGGCAATTCGAGGCTAATAGAGCAAGGAAAGTTGGAAGGCCCCGAGGGCCCAACACAGCCAAAAATCCGCCGCCACGGAACCATAATCGGGTGAATATGATTGAATGCGGAGAATCTTCACACGCCCAGAAGATGCCGATGAAGGTCCCCAAATACCCGTGGCCAATCTCGTCGAGGATCCCGACCCGGATTCCCTCGGCCTCGAGGATATCGAACGAATCAACCCATCTTGGTCTCATGTCGTAGACTCCTTGCAAGAATACGAGGCCCGCTATTTTTCGGGTGAAGGGAAGGCCGATACCGAAGAACCGGGGCCGTTCCGCCGTAACATGAAAGAACTATTTATACAAGATGGTTAGAACAACAAGAAAGATTGAGCAAGAAAGTTTCCGGCGAGCACCCGCATCGGGCTTATCAAGAAAGAGGCCGAAGAGCATCCTCGGAGCTAGTACACTTCGCAAATTGGCTCTAGGAGAGCCCGAATATGATCCCGAGAACAAAGTGAAGAATCGGAAGAGGAGGATTCCTTCTATATCCTACTCGGTGTCAAATACGTGCCACCCTCTCACTCTTCCCCCGCAATTTCGGGAGGAGAAGCCGAGTCACAATTGCCACTTCCGGAATGGGAACATATGACAACTTTGCGGCCGCACGCACTCCATATTCCCCCAACGGGTTTGATCGACGTTCCTCTCACCCGAAATCCCGTAGTATGGGAAGAAGATTCCGATGACAAAGAATGATGATGATGATGACGAGAGTGAAGAGTCAACCGAGGCCCCGGATCCTAAACAACTGGAACGATCATGCGAAATGAGCCCACGGGAGCCGTGCACAATGGTTGGTTATCGCCAGCAACGATGAAGGACCGCCAGAAATGCGGATCGTATACCAATGGAGACAGACTCCCTACGAGGTGTCACTTGTAAGATGCATTTGTGGCCAATGCCCTGGATACTCCAGAGGATGAGGGACAAAGAAAGCCCGCGCCCGCATCCGTACATATCCGAAATCCTAGAACACAACGTTCCTTATAAGAACCCGAATGGTGAATGGAGAGGGTTTATTGAAGCACCGGTCGAAAATGGAGGGTTTCAGCCACCTAAGATGAAGAATTCGTAAACGTTATCGGATCTTTTTCTTCTTTCCCACGAACGGATGGCGTAACAACCGTAAGGGTCACGCGCCGGCCGCTGAGCGCAGCGAATGCCCGCAATCACCGAAAAGGGTTATCGATCTCGAACGTCTCCCCAAAGGGCCTTCATACCTATGAGTCCACATGACGCCTTTCTAATTGCTACGTGGCCCGACAATGGACCCCGGGTGCTCCTTATTTGGACACGCATCTATCGAGCCGCTACCTCAAGCTCCGAAGGGGAACGTTGCCTATCCTTCACCCGTGGCCGCCCTACCCGCAAGACCGAAAGAAAAAGGATATACGATGAGATGGAGGCCGATAGCCACAACTCGCGGGCCATCCAAGGGATGAAATCGAAAAGCCGCCGAGTCCCGACAATAGCAACTCTTGTTGCATGATAACAATGAGCAAGGCCGGCCACGAGAATGAATCGGAGGACGCCCTAGCTCAGGCCATCCAAGGGGCAACAACACAACCCCAAACCCAAAAGCCTCGTGACTTGGGAAGCGCTTATAAGGGCCGCCCAGAAGGAGCCAAGATGCCTCCCTCATCGTCACTAGACTCCGTCGTAACCAATGGCCAATAGCCAAAAGGGCTCCCCCATTGACCCTAGCAAAGATTGAAGAAATCCAACCAAGAGACGATCGATGAGGAAGTTAATCTGCTGACCCGATCTCGGCGCATTTTCCAAGGAAATCCCAAGGCGTATAAGAAGGCCACGCACTCAAGCACCAAAAGAAGATCGCCGCCCTATGCTAAGACAACAAACCTGCACTCGGAAAAAGAGGATCCCGTGCTCACCCAGAAGCAAACACAGCCAACATTTCCTCTCGGTCTCTACTCACTTCGCCTTATCCCCATAAGCCGAAGCCGGAAGAAAGCCCGGCTCGCACTCTCGTGCCTATTGATGCTACTCCCGATGATGTGGTACACTCGATTGGAAACATCCACTACGGGAACATAATCACTTTCACGTATCTCGACCTCCCTCAATTTGGGGCCGATCATAATGAGCCTCTCTTCATCACACCCACTGGATGAACGACGCCTCCTCGGGTCCCGGTTGATAATGGGTCCTAATGAACATTCTTCCAAAGAAAGATCATGAGCTTGCTTGATATCAAGACTACGTACTTGAAGCCTTCTTCTCTCACACAAAGCTTACGACTCAACATCCCGAGCACCCTCTGAGTTGCTACTTTAGACCTCTCGGTTTGGACAGAATTGATACCTGTGGAATTCCGTGTTATCGACATCCCGATTACTTTCAATGCCCCCGTCGGGAAGACCTTGGCCGCACCAAGTCAAAGGGGTCGCCTCAAGCCTCCACTCAAGTGTGTGAAATTCGCCTCGAATGGGGATCTCGACGACCATTTACGGGGATTTAGTCACTTTAGAGGGCACAGATACAGCGGAATACCTATTCTCGAAATCAAACATGACGAGGAAGGTCACATGCTAACTAAGCTTCACTGGCCGAGCCTCCCAAGGCCCAAGTGTGCAACATAGATCCTGACGGTCACTCGGGATAAAATCCCACCGGTCTTGAAAATGATGAGAAAAATGAGCTATCTACCCGGCCTCGGCCTGGGAAGCGCCAACAAGGAACTTTCAAACTCATCGAAGTGAAAGGACAAAATACTCGCCACGGCTGGGATATGAGGCCTCCTCAGCTGACACCGCAAAGGGAAAAAGATTTGAAGCCGCCACAGAAAGGTCCCGCCGACAATCCCAAATCTCTCCCCTTCGCCTCCTAATTTGGCCGACTACTTTGTAAAGGGTCCCACACAACCAGAAACATCACAGAGCCCACTCCTACGGCAGATGGCTAAAGCTACAGATAGCCTCAACAAGTTCGTAGGAACCAAGGCTAACCCGGTCCGTAGAATGTTCCCGGACCTACCCAAGATACCCGGGGCTACCACCGCCATGAAAAGTGAGTATACCTTCGTAGGCGTGCCTCGACTCCGGTGGAACAGCTCGAGAAGCTCACAACCACTATTCCTACCGCCCAGAAGATCCGAAACCCGAGTTCGAATTGACAAAGGCCAAAAGCTAAGGCCACGGAATTTCCTCGATGATTGGGATGGTCCGATTATGCAAAGAATTGTTCAAAGAAGAAGTCCAGTGCTGACTCGATTGATCTTGGCTCGGTCCAAGAGATGATAGCAAGAATTGAGAAAGGAAAACAAAACAAGACAGCTTCCCGAGTCATGAGGCCACCAATAGCGATGCCGCTAAAGAATTGGGAAACTCTCTCGTGCCCATCCGCGACCAAGGAGGAAATGATCACCAAGCTTGGATTGGTCCCCCGTCCCTTTCAGGTCAATCTAGGACAAGTCCTCCCAGCCTCTCTTCGTTAAGATCGAGTCTCTAGGGTCGTCCGACGCGCCTTACGCCCGAAGACTACGAGTCCGTAGCAAGCGCCGTACCCTTTCGTTTTCAATGAAATGACGAACCTTTCTCGAGTATCCTCTTGATTGCCACTTTAACTAATGATGAATTAATTAATAAAAATTTTTTAATAATAATTCATTAGATAAAGAAGCGTACACATTAAACAAAAAAAAAAAATCAAACAACAAAAAAATCTTTAAGCAAAGTTGTCCTAGAAGAGGAAAATCGAGCCCAAGCCGCCGAAGAGATTTTGACGAGTGTGAATTTGGGAACCGCGGAAGAGCCTAAAGAGACGCAGATTGGTCATTTCTTCAAGGAAGTGGAAAGGATGCTCGCAAAGTCCTACAAAATCCTCAATTCAAAGAAAGTTGCCCTCTTCATCAAAGAAAACATCATGTGCCGATACGGGTTGCCGGCCGAAATCATCTCGTATAATGGATCCCACTTCGAAGGGGAATGTGAAAATTGCCGCGGAATTCCGAATAACCCGTCACAAGTCATCACCCTACAGCCCCAAACCAACGGAGCCGTCAAGCAAAGAAACAAGACTCGAAAATATCATCCGGAAAATGGCCGTCCAAGGCGTAGATTGGCCCGAGAAGTTACACCCGGCACTCGGGGCTGCGTAACACGCCGAACGGCAACCGGGGAAACACCTTTGCTCCTCACATACGGAATGGAAGCCGTACTCCCAATCGAGCCGGAAATACCTCGCTCCGTATACCGCCGGAAAGCCGTATCAACGAGGTCGAATGGCTCCGCAGTCGCCATGACGAATTGGCCCTACTAGACGAACGCCGATCAAGGCCATGGAACACATCCGGCCTACCAAGGAAGAATGGCCAGAGCCTTCGACAAGAAAGTAAAGCATCGGGAGATCCGAGAAGGTGATCTCGTTCTAAAAGAAAAGCCCCCAAACCCGTATCAACCCTCTCGGCAAATGGGAGCCTCGTATGGGTCGGGCCATATGTCGTCCGTAAGATCTTCTCCTGAGGAGCCATGCAACTCGCAGACCTCGACGGAATCCCTTTGTACACCCAAAGGAATGGTGACAAGTCGCGCGTATACTACGCGTAAAAAAAAAAAAAAAAAAAAAAACAAAAAAAAAAAAAAAAAAAAAAAAAAAAAAAAAAAAAAAAAAGAGTGCTAAAAAGAGTAATACCCAACTAGGTTAGAAACCCGAAAAGGGCGGCCTAGGTAAAAAACAGTGGTTGCACCAAAAAAAAAAAAAAAAAAAAAACAAAAAAAAAAGAGTGCTAAAAGAGTAATACCCAACTAGGTTAGAAACCCGAAAAGGGCGGCCTAGGTAAAAAACAGGTTGCACCAAAAACAACAAAAAAAAACAAAAAAACAAAAAAGAGTTCACCAAAGTTGAACTACGAAGACCCGAGCTCCTCAAAATGAGGGGAACGTAGGCACCGGAAACGGTTCGGTCTAAAGCACAAATAAAAGCCATACTTTGGCATCAATACAATTGATCGACCATGAAAGCGTCTCGAAAACTCTAAAGCAATTCAAATATTCATTACAAGTTAAAAGCTCTTTGATGAGTCTAAGCCCGATTCATTCCTACAACCGGCAACCCGCTAAAAGAAAACTAAGATACATAATCAAACTAATGTGTCTCACATGACAAGAAAGGGATACTTGGAAACCTCGTAGTCACTCCAAGCCACTCAGCACCGGCCTCTCCCTTCTTCTTCCCCCTCCGAGTCTTTCTCTCCGAACCGGAAAATGTCGGTATTCCTCCTACCAAGCTCGGTATAGGAACAGGGTCTATCAAACCGGCCTCCGTCGTGGCCTTAGTAGCCCT
The DNA here is from genome assembly GCA_022495995.1 of Adenophora triphylla var. japonica. Lineage (NCBI taxonomy): Eukaryota > Viridiplantae > Streptophyta > Magnoliopsida > Asterales > Campanulaceae > Adenophora > Adenophora triphylla. The sequence continues at coordinate 419,486 of JAFEMH010001440.1, forward strand.
AGCGTCATCCCTCATCTCCCGTAACCTAGCCGGTAACATAGGAGCCCTCCTCTCCCCGTCTCGACGTAAGCCTCATAATCGCCGCGCGTCTCCGCTCCCGCCATGAGGATTGGCCCTCGCCGGCCCTCCTCCTCTCGTAAACACCAGTCCTCCGCACCCATAATGGCCTCACGCCGCCTCAAAATAGCCACCTCGAGTCCCTCCTGCATGCCCCTCGTACCAATCCAGTACCAAGTGGTCAAGAACACCGGTCTCTGACGCTCGAGAATGACCCGAGGAGGAAAGGCATCATACCTCCATGCTCGGGAAAGAAATGGAAACACCGAGGGATCATCCATGGAAACAGAGCCACCACCCCGGCGGCTATATCATCAAAACCCTCCAAAGGAACCTCGCTTCCAAGCCAAACCGCCTAAGACCAGAGCCGGAATGTAGAAACCGGACCGAGAAAGCCCCGGAAGCATAACCACTGGGACCCGTCCCGAAGCACTCGCGAGTCTCCACCCGCCAATGAGGCACCAACCATCTCTGATATCTTCAGTCCCGCGACCCGCCATCCAACGCTCCCACGAGCCCCGATCATCAAAATCTACATCAACACCTCTCCCGGCAAAAGTCCAAGGCTCGATCATATCGTAGGTTTCCCGAAGAACCCCAAACGCTCCATCGCCCACAGGGGTCAAGAGAAACGGGCCGCCCCCGCGCATGTACCGCCGTCCGGTAGCTAATCTGTCGAGAGCATGAAAAGTCTCCCCAAGAATCAAAGGAACGACATCTCTCGCCTGTGCGACAGCCGAACGACAACATCCAGCGAGACCGATGGCGCATCCCAAAGGAATAGACCATGAACAGGTGCCAAACATACAAAGTGCAATGGCATCCCAATAGGCATCATCCACCAAGCCTAGGCCCCTAAATCTGTCGGGAAGACCGGAAATGTCGAAATGATCGGGACCGCGGATCATACCTTGCGCTTCCTCCTGGGAAAGATGAAGGAGGACGCACAATCCGTCAACAAAAGAAGCCCCTCCGGCAAAGGGACCGCTATCTCTTCCACCTCCGGACCTCCAAGCAAGGCCCGAAATTCTTCGACAATGGAACAATCTCGTTGAAGGAAAGGCAAAAGACATGCCTTCTAGTATCCCAAAACGAAGAAGAAGCTCTTAAGAGGTCATAATCCGAACCAATTCTTTGAGAGACCACAAGCATCGTACCTTGTACCTTTCTTCAAAGAATGATCTTCTCTCGTGCATGATCTCCCTACACCACCCCTTGAACTTTTCAAAGAACAACATTTGCCTTTCTTTGGACAATTTTGGAGAATTTTTGGCCATTTCCATGGTTTTCTCTCTTTCTCCCGAAAATGGCCGTTTTGACTGGAGGTTGAAGAGGATATTCGAATTTGAAATAAAGCAAGACCAGTTCCGAACCAAAATTAAAGGACAAAGTGTCGAAACCGCCCTATCCGCGCGGATGAGTTTGCCAAAAAAAATCTCGCAATGCCCAAGCCGCTACACCAAAAGAGGAATATTCCGTCCCGTTGCTCGAAACCCGTGCAAAAACCTCCCCAAACCACCCATATACCAAACGCCCTTGCAAAAAAAAAAAAACCAAGGCTCATGCAACACTGCATTCATACTGCATTGCATTCATAAATAAAATCCTAAATTATTACATTCCAAAAAAAAGAGTGTGCATAAAAAAAAAAAACAAAAACAAACAAACATAAATAAAATCCTAAATTATTACATCCAAAAAAAAAAATGTGCATAATCTGTACAAATCTAAATCTCAAAAAAAAAATCAATCGGAGTCTCCAGCGCCCGATGTCTCCCCCCGGCCCCTCTTGCGACTCGGGCCCGCCTCCTCAGGAGCCCTGAAAATCTCAGCTCGTAATCGTCCTCGTCTCCAGAGAGAGGCTCGTCAGGACCAACCGGCACGCTCTGATAGGGCAAGCCGAGATCTGCGAAAAAGTCGTATCCGAAGGCGAAGGCGTCGGACTCCTGCACGTACGAAGACGACCCGCCATGCTGCCATACGTGTCCCTGCCCGTGTGGATCCCCGAGAATGACGTGATCCGAAGGCAACACCGCACGAGGATCAAGGAGAGGAGACAAAGGAGTCTCGAGGAAGTCTCCGAGCGAATAGGGAAGCCTCCCGTCCGACAGCGCCGCCGTGGTCGCCTCGCTCTAGCCTCGAGGAGCCCCGCAAGCGACCATCCTCCTAATGAATCTCTTGGCCCCGATCACTTGCTTCGTCAGCTTCTCGACGACCACCTCCGAAAACTGCACAAAAGCAAAACCGTCAAAAAAAAAAAGAGAGGTGATGCTAAAGATGATGAAACAAAGGAAAGAAAAGAAGGGGAAAAGGTGAAACCATACCTTCATACTCCTGACGAGGCCTAAAGCTCGTGGAAGTCGCTCGGGCCGAGGGATCCGCACCCTCAATCGGACCCCATCCTCGGATATAGGAAAAATCCGTCCGAGGGTACCGCGGATCCCAAGCCCCTCCCTATCCGTAACCCGAGGCATCCTCGCCTCCTCAAGACGAATGTCGCATACGGCTCAATCGCCACGAAGTCCGAGAAGTGCCGGCTCGCTTCTGTAATCATCCCAGTCACTGACCGATCGCTCGGGTGCATCATATCGGCGGGAGGCTCCACCGGTGTCCTCAAAGGCGAGTTCACGCCATGCCGGCGCGTCACCCTCTCTCCTGCATAATAGGCATCGCAGTCGACTCCCCTCAAAATCCTCCGCCGCACCGCCCGCATCTCGCCCTTCACCGCGCTACCTCAAAGCGATCCTGTGGGAAGAATATCATCCCCTCATCCGTCTCGGCCTCCGTCAAAGGAAGGCAATCCGCGTACCCGAGAGTCGTACGCCCCCGGAGCTTATCTTCTCCCGGCATGCTTGGACCAAGATCGCATGGCCGGATACGCCCGACGTACTCCGCCGCCGCCGCCACACCGTGACGTGGAAAAACTCCAACGCCCATACCGCGAAAGGTAAAAATCCAATCAATCCAAGCAAATAAAAGTGTGTGCTCAAAAGAAGAGAGGGAAAGCAAAAAGAGAGCTTATACCTCCAGTGGCAAACTCGAAGCAAGACAAGGAGCTCACAGCCTCTTCCTGGCCGTACCTATCAAGAGCAAAATAAAGCTCGCCACCCGGCCTCTCCCCACGAGACATCTCCGGCCGTCTCCATGTCCTCCAAGGACCTCAAGAAGGCAAAGACCGCCGTCCTCAAAGATGCCCAAAGAGGGTGCTCGAAAGGCAAAACCACAAGAAGGCCCCGGCAATCTGACGGCGCCTATCCTCTCCTCCCCACCTCATAACTCGCTATGGTCTCCACGATCTTGCCGTAGACCACTAAGATACTCCATCCCCATCCCCTTTTGGGAATAGGGGAAAATCCCGTAAGAGCTCGCAGACGGCATCGCCGTAGCCATCCCGCCACTCAATGCCGCGTCCATTAAAGGACAGCCCGTAATCGCAGATAGTCGGAGGGCGTAACCGTAGCCTCGCCGTAAGAAGTGGAAGGTGTGGGTCGCGTCCCACCAAGGCCGCGCCGCAGCAAACATCAAGCCCTTGCTCTTAGGGAACTTGACCAACCCCTCAAGCACTCGACGAACTCCCAGAGCCCCGTCTCGACAACAACTGTCTCTGACTCGGCAAAGCTCCTCGGCCCGCATCCGAAGCCGATCCCACAAGTCAATCACGTACTCCACCGATCCTCGAGTCTTCATCTTGTTCACCGCTCCGTCACAAAACGGTTTCCGCCCGTAAAAAAAAAAAAAAAAAGAGAAAATGTCAAAAAGATTGCATTTGCATTTACATTAAAAAAAAAAAAAAAAAAATTTCGACAAAGATAACAAGATACAATGAGCATAGCCCCATTTTTCTCGCATGAAAGAAAACAATTCTCAAGAAGTCCCAATGCATTCATCAAAAAAAAGATGCATTCCTACGGAAGTAAAAACTCCGTCCCATTTTCATAAAATAACATGCATACCATCCATCATCTCAAAAAAAAAAAAAAATTGCATACATGCATATCATCCATCTTACATGCAACGGGAGGAAAAATCCGTCCCACTTTTCAAAAAAAAAAAAAATCCTAAACATACATACATCTCATATTGGCAAAATGCCCATTCTTTTCAAACAAAATGCATGCATTGCATCATCATTCATCAATATCAAAATTCAATTTCAAAAAAAAATCATCATCAAGAATATGCAATATTCAATTTCAAAAAAAATCACAATTCTTCGAATTTTCACATGTAATTTTCGAATTGAAAAAAAAATGTGGCAAAAATGCCAATTCTTTTTCCCAAGCAAAATGCACATTTTGGGTTACTCATATACTCATTACAACATGCAAACCATCAAAATCAAAATTCAAAGCCAATGAACATGCAATATTCAATTTCAAAAAAAAAAATTTCAAAAATCACCTAAAATTCAAATTTCAAACAAGAAATCAACAAAGGGATCAAAGGGTTTCAAAGTATACCGTTCGGAGATTCGAATCTGAAGCCCAATGTTGCTAAGCATCGGGGTAATGCTCCTCCGCAGCCGATTGCGAAAGATTGTAATGCCTCCTCATCCGACGAGCTCCACCGCCTCTCCGCTATCGGGCCACGCCCTTGGCCTTGAAAAGCGCCTTCCCGTGTTCCATCGCTCGAAAAATCGAAGAAATCGGAAGATTTTTGAAGCTTTTGGCCTTCAATGGAGGTTCTCCTCGGTTCTCTCTCTCTCCCTCGTAAGTGCAAAATTGAAAAGACCGAGGAAGAAGAAGAAAAGGGCGTTGGCCTCTTTAATACCCCCGATTTTCAGGGTCCTCTCCGCGCGGATAGGGTTGTGGTCAAAATGACCCTTTTGCCCTTAAAATTTCGTGGACTCGCAATTCTCCCAACTGACGAGTTAACCAAACTTAACCAAAGTCAGCCCCTTGTCAAGAAAATCATCCCCCTAAACGTAAGACCGAGTGCCCCGAGAAAGATAACGAGATCCCGTATCTTTCATCAAAATCTTCCCCTAAGTCGAAACGTAAGACCGAGTGCCCCGAGAAAGATAACGGATCCCGTATCTTTCATCAAAATTACCCCTAAAGAAACGTAAGACCGAGTGCCCCGAGAAAGATAACGGATCCCGTATCTTTCATCAAAATTACCCCTATAAGTCAAACGTAAGACCGAGTGCCCCGAGAAAGATAACGGATCTCGTATCTTTCATCAAAATCTTCCCTGCTAGCCAAACGTAAGACCGAGTGCCCCGAGAAAGATAACGAGATCCCGTATCTTTCATCAAAATCTTCCCTAAGCAGTCAAACGTAAGACCGAGTGCCCCGAGAAAGATAACGAGATCCCGTATCTTTCATCAAAATCTTCCCCTAGCCAAACGTAAGACCGAGTGCCCCGAGAAAGATAACGAGATCCCGTATCTTTCATCAAAATTACCCCCAGCCAAACGTAAGTCCGATCTCCCGAGAAAGATAACGAGATCCCGTATCTTTCATCAAAATCATCCTCGGCAGTCAAACGTAAGACCGAGTGCCCCGAGAAAGATAACGAGATCCCGTATCTTTCATCAAAATTACCCCCTATAGCCAAACGTAAGACCGAGTGCCCCGAGAAAGATAACGAGATCCCGTATCTTTCATCAAAATTACCCCCCTAGCCAAACGTAAGACCGAGTGCCCCGAGAAAGATAACGAGATCCCGTATCTTTCATCAAAATTACCCCTAGCAGAAACGTAAGACCGAGTGCCCCGAGAAAGATAACGGATCCCGTATCTTTCATCAAAATTACCCCCTAGCCAAACGTAAGACCGAGTGCCCCGAGAAAGATAACGAGATCCCGTATCTTTCATCAAAATCTTCCCCCTGCTAGCCAAACGTAAGACCGAGTGCCCCGAGAAAGATAACGGATCCCGTATCTTTCATCAAAATCTTCCCTGCTAGCCAAACGTAAGACCGAGTGCCCTGAGAAAGATAACGAGATCTCGTATCTTTCATCAAAATCTTCCCGGCAGTCAAACGTAAGACCGAGTGCCCCGAGAAAGATAATGAGATCCCGTATCTTTCATCAAAATTACCCCTAGCCAAACGTAAGTCCGAGTGCCCCGAGAAAGATAACGAGATCCCGTATCTTTCATCAAAATCTTCCCCCTGAGCCAAACGTAAGACCGAGTGCCCCGAGAAAGATAACGAGATCCCGTATCTTTCATCAAAATTACCCCCTAGCCAAACGTAAGACCGAGTGCCCCGAGAAAGATAACGAGATCCCGTATCTTTCATCAAAATCTTCCCTGCTAGCCAAACGTAAGACCGAGTGCCCCGAGAAAGATAACGAGATCCCGTATCTTTCATCAAAATCATCCGGCAGCCAAACGTAAGACCAATTCCCTGCACGAATACGTCGATTTTCCCAAAGAAAGGCTAACGAAATCCCCAAAGAAAGTTAACGGAATCCCAAAAGCCAACGAAATTTCGAGAAGAACTCGAACTACGAAAGGGATTGATTCCCACTAGGGATACGTAGGTAGCCTATCATTAGGTCCAGCCCCTCGACCAAAACGGTCACCCTCTCCTTCGGCAGCAGACGAAGTCCACCGAAAGGCCATTTCAAATTAAGGTCCGAGGCGCCTAAAAAGCCATCTCCAAGGTTCGAGGCACCTAAAAAGCCATCTCCAAGGTCCGAGGCACCTAAAACGCCATCTCCAAGGTTCGAGGCACCTAAAACGCCATCTCCAAGGTTCGAGGCACCTAAGATGCCATCTTCAAGGTTCGAGGCACCTAAGACGCTATCACTAGGAAAGCGATAAATCGCAATCATCCCCAGCAGAGACCGAAAATGGTCATCCCTATCCCCAGCAGAGCGGATATCCATCGACCAAAATGGTCATCTCTTATCCCCAAAGCAGAAGTTCCTCTCCGCAACCGACCGTAGAACTCGCTCATCGTGTTCGAGGCACCTAAAACGCCATCATCTCCGTGGTCAAAGACCCGAACTACGGCCGGCTTGATTCCCATTCGGGATACGTAGGTAGCCTATCGCTAGGTTCAGCCACCCGATCACTCGATCATCCTGCCAAATATGGAGCCTTACTCTTATCGACGACCCCGCTTCCTTCGAAAGCGCCGTCGCCGAGGGGCTACTGTAAGTGCTCCAATTTGAGCTCGTTAGAATTTTCGTTAGAAAATTAATGAAAGTTATAACATTTCTAACAATTCCTAACAATCCTAACTTTTCTAACAAAGTGAGGGTAAAATGGGCATTGCTATTTAGAGTTAAACCTTCCAAGGAATCTCAAAAAGCAAAACAAAAGAAGAAAACCACAAAATGGCAAATGGCCGGAGACACAAAACCGGGCCGTTAATTTGAATTTTGAATTTTATTCCTTGTGTCCAAAGCCGAAGCCGCATTTAATGAACAAAGTGCACGCCTACTGACCCTATCCGCGCGGACAAGTATGTAATTTTCAGAGGGCTATAAATTGAGCCCTCCAGTCACAAAAATAAAGAGGAAGAACACATTTTGCACCGAACCTCTGGCGAAATATAGAGAGAAAACAGTGAGAATTCACAAGAATTGTCACCTTTTTCTCTCCAATCTTTCCCAACTCATACTCATCCACTCACTCTCATATTAAAGCCCTAAATACTCATACACTCAAGCCAAACACTCAAGAACACAAGGAAGATTGGTAAACCCTCCTCCTAACCCTAAATCTCAACCATGCATGCATCTTCAAACTACAAAATGTAGTTCTTTCATCTTCTTGCTCTAGATCTAAGAAGATCACCATGGAAGACCATCTCCATGGATGATCTTCTACAAAGATCAAAATTATTTTTAAGCTTTCTTACTTTCTTGCAAAGAAAACTCATTTTCAAAACCCTAAAAACCATTTTCAAGCATAAAATCTTGATTTCAAAGGATAAAATTCCCCTTCCCAAGCAAATGAAATGTTTAGTCCTAATGTACCCCAAGGATGGTTTGGTATAGTTGATTCACCACTAAAATGTCTAGTGATCACTAACCAAAACCTAGGGAAATGGGGACAAGCATGGATGCAAAACCCCCCTTAAAATCATATTTTCTTTCTTGAGAAGTTGCTGTCCAGTAGCAATTTTCTCAGACCTCAGTCCATGGTCTTAATTTTTGGACACAGATGAACTTGGAATTTGGTGTTGACTACAAAAAACTTTTTGTAGCCAACATCCAGAGCTTTCCAGACATATTTTTACTTTATTTTTCGGGTGAGTAAAACTCCTCTTTTCAAATTTTCTTTCAGAGGCTAGTTCATCAGCTTCTGAGAATCCAGATCTCATATCTGAGGTTTCCAGAAGGTTTTGACCCCTCAAATCTTCTCCAAAATGGAAAATTCCTTCGCACAAACTTTATTTAAGGTGTCTAGAACAACTTTCATTCTCTGAGTTTATCCAGATTATGAAGTTTTAAGACCCTTGAATCCCTTTTAAAATCAAAGGTCCACTGCCTTTTTCATTCTGGCAGAAATGGCTCTCAACTTCAAAAGGTCTTTTGAGTACCAAATCTCAATCCAAAAATCTTCCAAAAAATCATGGGATCAGTTTAAAGTCTTAAAAAGATATCCCAATTTTTACTTTTCTGAGTTTCAACTTATTTTGGCCAAAACACACACACACACACACACACACAAATGATTTTCAGCTTGGAAGACTCGTTTTTACGAGGCGTGTCGGGTGCACACTAACGTCCTTCCCGACGCGTAACATGACCTCCGAACCTAAATCTCTGATCTCGGGCTTTTTTCAAAGTTTTGGCCCTCAAAATTAAAATGGCGTGGTGACTCCGTTTTTCCGGTTTTATTTGGTTTTTCAAAGAAACGCAAAAATCGAATTTTTCCCGCGAATGGCAACATCATCACACTGGTGCATGATTTTGACTATCTTTCTGATATGCTTATAATCTACCTTTAAAGAACCTTCATTTAACTTTTAAGTTCTTTATGCCAATTCATGATTAAACACTTGAGACCATTCGGATAGTTTTGGGTAGGCTTGCCATAGCAAGGTGCTTTGATTCTATTCGAATGCGAGCAAGAAGAGGAAATGGTGGTTCCTATAAGTTTAATATGAATGAACTTAATTGGGTTATCAAAATGGTTTTGGACCCAAGGCATAAGATGAGATTAAAATATGCCTAGACATATGATGTCTTGAATGAATCTCATAAAAGATCTAAGAGTCATATATGTGATATGATTGATGTTTTCTACCTAATTAATTTAATTTTGAGCGGTTTGCCATAGCAAACTTGAAATTGAATTAAAGTTGGATCTTAGCCCATTAAATGTATATTATGCTTATTTGCATTTGAAGGTGTATAATTTAGTGGGAGCATTTATTTAAATGCATTATACTTCTCATATAATATGTTTACTTATATGTGTTCATATTTTATGTATATCTTTTTGTAGAATAAATGGCATCAAACAATAATCACTTTTCACTGCGATCTATCCTTGAGAAGGAAAAGTTGGAAGAGAATGGTACAAACTATATGGATTGGATCCGTAGTTTGAGAATTGTTCTCAAGCAAGAGGAGAAACTGTATCGTTCTCGATGAACCTATTCCACCCGAACTCGTTGCCAATGCCGCTAGGGCAATAAGGGAACAATATACGAAGCACAAGCGTGACTCTACGAGATGTTGGTTGCCTTATGCTCTCTGCCATGTGCAAGAACCTTCAGAAGGGTCTTGAGCACTTGGGGACAGTTGATCTAAACAATCGACTGATGGAAATATTCCAAGTACAAGCTAGACAAGAAAGGTACAACATAGTTAATGTCTTGACCTCATGCAAGATGAGTGAAGGACAAGCTGTTGGTCCCCATGCTCTTAAGTTGAAGGGCCACATTGAGCATCTTGATAGACTTGGTTTTCCAATTAGCCAAGAGTTGGCTACCGACATAATATTGAATTCATTACCCAAAAGTTTTAGTAATTTCATAATGCACTATAACATGGGTAGAATGAATAAAAGCCTTTCCGAGTTAGTTCAAATGTTGAACATTGCGGAAACCAATATTGTTGAGAAGAAAACCGATCAAGTGTTGATGGTTAACAAGGGGAAAGGTTTCAAGGGTAAAGGAAAGGCAAAAGTTGCTAATCCTAAGGCAAATGTTGCTAAACCCAAAGAGGCTTCCAAGCCTAAAGAGGCTAAGCCCAAGTCCCAAGAAGACGCAGTCTGCTTCCATTGCAATGAAATTGGACATTGGAGGAGAAACTGCGCAAAATACAAGGAAGCACTGAAGAAGAGCAAAGGAGTTGCTTCGACTTCAGGTATCTTTGTTATAGATATATTCCTATCTACTTCTAGTTCTTGGGTATTGGATACCGGATGTGGAACTCACATTTGTTTAAATGTGCAGGGTCTAAAGAACAGAAGGATGCTTGAGGAAGGTGAAGTGGACCTACGTGTGGTAAAAGGAGCAAGAGTTGCTGCATTAGCCGTAGGAACTTATGAAGTTACTTTACCTAGTGGACTAATACTTGTTTTGAACAATTGTTATTACGTTCCAGCCTTAAGTATGAATATTATTTCGATTTCATGTTTGGATAATGAAGGTTTTAATTTTCTTATATGTGATAAGAAATTTTCCATTTACAAGAGTGATATGCATTATTGTATCATTGCTTTCATTCAATGGCCTTTATATTCTTGATGTTGAAAATCGTGATAATGATATCTATAACATTAACAAGAGATCTAAACCCAATGATGTAAACCACACTTACTTATGGCATTGTCGTCTTGGCCACATAAACGAGAAACGCATTTCTAAACTCCACAAAGATGGATTTTTGGACTCACATGATTATGAATCTTATGAGACATGCGAATCTTGTTTACTTGGCAAGATGACCAAGGACCCATTTACCAAAACTGGTGAAAGGGCGGGCGACTTATTAGGACTCATACATACCAATATATGTGGGCCTATGAGTAGCGATGCTAGGGGAGAATTTCGGTACTTCATAACATTCACTGATGATTATAGTATATTTGGATATGTTTATCTAATGAAACATAAAAGTGAATCGTTTGAGATATTTCGAATATTTCAAAATGAGGTGCAAAACCAACTTGGCAAAACTATTAAAGTACTTCGATCCGATCGAGGTGGTGAATATTTGAGCCAAGAATTTGACAGTCATCTTAAGAGTTGTGTAATCGTTTCAGAACTCTCTCCACCCGGAATACCACAATGGAATGGTGTGTCTGAGAGGAGGAATAGAACTTTGTTAGACATGGTTCGTTCTATGATGAGTCAAGTTGAGCTTCCTTTATCCTTTTGGGGACATGCACTAGAAACTGCTGCTTTTACTATAAACAGAGTTCCTACCAAATCGGTTCAAAAGACCCCATATGAGATGTGGCATGGAAGAAAACCTAGTTTGTCTTTCATGAAGATTTGGGGTTGTGATGCATATGTCAAGAAGTTAACTTCTGACAAGCTAGCACCTAAATCTGACAAATGTGTTTTCGTGGGTTATCCTAAGGAAACCAAAGGATACTATTTCTACAACCGAAACGAGAACAAAGTGTTTGTTGCTCGAAATGGTACTTTCTTAGAAAAAGGAGTTTCTTCACAAAGGAACCAGTGGGAGTAAAATAGATCTCGAAGAAATTCGAGAACCCGAAAACAACATTGAACCTATGGTAGAGACTGAACCAAGTTCACAAGTAGTTGTGGAACCGGTTCAAAATGCACAAGTTCTTCGCCGAAGTGGTAGATCACGATCCGAACCCGAGAGATATGAATTTCTCGTTACGGAAAGTGATGAAGTGGAGTTAATCGAAAGTGATAAACCTACTTGCTATCAAGAGGCGATGTCCGCTCCTGATTCGAAAAAATGGCAAGAGGCCATGAAGTCCGAATTACAATCCATGGCTGATAATCAAGTTTGGAACTTGATTGATCCACCCGAAGGTGTAAAAACCATAGGGTGCAAATGGGTCTTCAAGAAGAAGACCAACATGGATGGGAAGGTGCACACCTATAAGGCTAGGCTCGTAGCTAAGGGATATAGGCAGATTCATGACATAGACTATGATGAAACCTTTTCGCCTGTAGCTATGCTTAAGTCTATTAGAATTTTAATTGCCATAGCCGCATATTATGACTATGATATATGGCAAATGGATGTCAAAACAGCTTTCCTTAATGGGAAGTTACTTGAGGATATATACATGATACAACCGGAAGGTTTTGTTAATCCAGAAAATTCTAACAAGGTGTGTAAGTTGCAGAAATTCATTTATGGATTGAAGCAAGCTTCTAGGAGTTGGAATCTACGTTTTGATGAAGCAATCAAGGAGTTTGGCTTTATCAAGAACGAAGATGAACCTTGTGTATACAAGAAAATTAGTGGGAGCGTAGCACTATTTTTGGTGTTATATGTCGACGATATCTTACTCATTGGAAATGACGTTCCTGCACTGCAGACTATCAAGTCTTGGTTGGGAAAGTGCTTTTCGATGAAATATATGGGCGTAGCTGCATATATCCTTGGTATCAAGATATATAGAGATAGATCCAATATGATGATTGGTTTAAGTCAAAGTACTTACATTGACAAGGTTTTTAGAATATTCCAAATGGAAAATTCTAAAAGAGGAAACTTGCCAATGTTACATGGTATATCTCTTAACAAGAATCAAAGTCCTAAGACTAATGATGAGCGAAAGGGAATGAATGGTATTCCATATGCTTTGGCAATTGGGTCTATCATGTATGCTATGTTATGTACTAGACCCGATGTCTCGTGTGCTCTAAGCATGAAGAGTAGGTACCAATCGGATCCCGGCGAACCACATTGGATAGCAGTCAAGAATATCCTTAAGTACTTACGAAGAACTAAGGATGTATTCTTGGTCTTTGGAGGAATGAAATAAGATCTTGTAGTAAAAGGCTACACAGATGCTAGCTTCCAAACCGACAAGGATGATTTCAGATCGCAGTCTGAATTTTTGTTTACGCTTAATGGAGGTACTGTGAGTTGGAAAAGTTCCAAGCAAAGTACCGTCGCTGATTCTACAACCGAAGCGGAGTACATAGCAGCATCTGATGCAGCTAAGGAAGCCATTTGGATCAAAAATTTCATTAGTGATTTGGAAGTCGTTTCAAGCATCAGAGATCCTATTGAACTTTACTGTGACAACAATGGTGCCATTGCACAAGCAAAGGAACCAAGGTCACACGTGGCGGACCCATTAACTAAGGCTCTCCCGCAAGCTAAGCATGATGGTCATGTTATGTCCATGGATATTCGATACATGAGAGATTGGGCCTAGTGCAAGTGGGAGACTGTTAGTGTTATGCCCTAGGCCTATGATTGATAGACTTATATGTTGACATTATTTATTATTATATGAGATGTTTATCATTTGATTATTATATATGTTTTTGTATATTTGTTTATAATAATCTCCGTCCCTAATTATTAAGAGAATAACTAGTATAATTGTCAATGGATAATCATACGATGATTATATGCATAGAGATGCACATTGAAATTATGGGTACTTGTTAGAGAACAAGTGACTGGACTTGATCCGCATGAGATTTATGTCATGGTCAAATGTCATAATTAAATCTCATAAGGTTACTTCATTTAGTCCCTAGACCTGAGATTATCATGACCTTACATATGATGAAAGTCATGTTTGATTTTAGTCAAATGATATCTTAACATGATATTTATAAAGGCTAATTTTGGCATGATCGGATTCATGATGGGAAGGATAATAAGTCAAGATGGAATTTGTCCCTCGATAGAGAGATGTTTTGCTTGGGCCCCTCGATGAGTGATAATGATGTATGGCCGTACCCCAATATGATTGGAATTATCATTATACTCAAGAATTGAGAAAGCATTGAACAAAGACAAGTTGACGAGGACCATGACTTGTGTTCAATATAACATCGCGAGACAAAGGGAGAAATGGAAGTGTACCATTGGAAACGTGAACTCTTACGTTACATTATTTGGGTAGACATAATGGCTTGCTAGAGTCCGCTTATGTATTATGAGGGTCGATATAATCGGACTCATTGCCAACATAATGTAATCCTATTGGGTCACACACAACTAGAATGGATTGATTAAACCATGGGAAGAATGATTGAGAAAAAGCTGTGGTGACTTATTGTATCGCGCGACAGATCAAGTTCACGTGACTCGTCTGGTCGTGCGACACAATAAGTCCACATAGTTAATTTTGGACTGGTTTCCTAATTCGATTAGGAAACACATATTGATGCTAAGGTAGTATAAATATAGCAGTCCGTCAGCCCTAAAAAGCTAGCCGAAATTCTGAAAAGAAATTCACAAACATATTCTCAATATTATTCCAAGGTTTATAGGATCTAGCAATCTTCAAGAAATAGTTCTTGGATCCATTCGAAGGTGTGGATACCGAAAGAGGGTCTTCGCTCGTTCATCGATCAAGGCCTAGAGTTCAAGCAATCTGAAGAACGAAGTTTGTGATTCGAAATCACATAATCAAATCGTTTGATAGCTCAAGAACGGAAAGCGTTCAAGGTTGGTTATATCTATCTCATAGTTTTCAAGTTAATTATATAGAACGTATCCTAGGGCTCCTTGGGTTTTATGTTATTTGATGCTTAATTCCGCTGCGCATGGACCCGTAAAACCCAACAGTTATCATCTTCACTTTCCTCTTCCTTCCGCTTCCGCTTGCCATCTTTCTTCATGACATAGTGATCGAGTTTTCCCTTATCGACCCATCTTTGGATCATGCGCTTAAGGGCGATGCACCTTTTAGTGTTGTGGCCATGGTCCTTGTGGAAATCACAGAATTTAGAAGTGTCGCGAGGGAACTTTGGGGTGTTGCTCAGCGGACGAGGTGAGGGAAGGTTTACTAGCTGCATGATCTCAGTGATGGGTTTGGTAAGAGGGGTAAATATTTCAGGATTTTCGGTACTCCTCATTCTATTCTTCCCCTTGGATCCCTTACCATTCCCATTGTCATTGGAAGCGTGGCGAGTGCCAGCCGCTTCTGGTTCCGTCTTGTTGGATTCCCTTTTCTTGATCTTATCCTCCGCCATGGCAATAGCATACACCACGTTGTACAAATCAGCCTTGGACTTAGGCTCTCGGGCGGAGAGTTCATAGATAAGTGGTCCAGATCTCAATCTGGAGTTGAAACAAACAATTACCTCCCTGTCAGTGAGGCTTTCTTCCACTTGTTCCGCCATGGTTCGGAACCGATTGTAATAACTGAGGGTGGTCTCATTCTTCCCTTGCTCGATATTGGCAAGGTCAGTCAACCTCTTCTTCCTCCTTCCAGCAGTGGCAAAGTGGTCCAAGAACATTCTCCTCATGCCTCTCCAGCTATCGATGCAACCTTTTTTCAGCTCACGAAACCAGGTCAAGGCTGTTCCGGAGAAGGTGCTCGCGAAAGCTTTACAGAGCATGTCATCAGCTTTGGTGAGGAGGTTCATGGTTTGTTCAAAACTTTGCACGTGGTCCTTTGCGTCGGTGGTTCCGTTATATTTTTCAAAGCTCGGGACCTTAAAGTGAGGATTAGGTGGTGCATCAGTTATCCTCTGGGAGAACGGACGAGTGGACCAGTCATAGTCGTCTCCCTCAACTTTCTTTCCCATCTCTATGTCATTGAGCCTTTGTTTCAATAGTTCCCATTGTTTATCTTCCACTCCCCTTTCAGTGCTAGAGTGAGTACTGCGTTGGGAGCTACGGTGGGACTTATCTCTGGGGTGACCATTCACCCTAGTATGCTCCTCGTCTAGAGGGTGCTTTGTCTTGCCTTGGTTCTGCTTCGTATCCACCAAGTACCATTCTGTATGGTTGGGGGGGTCCTCGGCCTTGCAAATGGACGAGGACGGGGAGAGTCTCGCCGAGGTCTAGGAGAATCTCGTTGAGGTCGAGGAGAGTCAGGACGAAGAGGTTCCATGACGAGACGAGGAGGGGATAAACGTTTAGACAGACTGAGCCTCGTTCTTAGGTCTCTCGAGTATACCTCCTGTTCCTTAGAATTCAATTGGCTTCTCAGGTCTATCACCTTTTCGTTTTCCTGATTTTGAGGCCGAGGACGAGGAGCATCTCGGAGGGCCTGCTTAGGTGGTACAACAGGATCACGGGGAGGATCTCGTCGCTCACCCGTCTCCCTTCCACGAGAGTTGCCACCTGTCTTTGAAGGCCTGAGTGCTTTCAGCTCGGCCGACGTCGACGTTCCTCGTCATTTTCTTCCCCATTTGTTTCCCTCGAGGACGAGTGATACGAGGAGGGTTTGCACCTTCCCCCTCGGCAACTGGCTGTCCCATGGAGCGGAGAGTCATGGCGAGGGGAGGTAGTCCTTCGGGCTGAGGTGGAGGAGGAAGCACCTCGGTGTTAAGTAGGACCTCGTTCGTTTGGGTCTGCTCCTTGTTGGTAACACTAGTAAATCGTCCGTCTTCCATTGTACTTCAGTGATTGTGATGCAAACAGAATGTTAATCAAAATCAAACAGCGAAAACGGCCCAGAATTCTCAGCGAATGGTTTTCCGGCAAAAATAATAAATTTTCCGGCCAAAATTTGGAACAGACTTCGAACGCCAATACCAGATTGCAATTGCGATTTTAATGTCACCAAAATTTCCGGCCAAACACGATTGTCCCAGGCAAAAACTTTGCAGATTCCTGTCGAGTTTTGCAGAATCCGGCGAAACCAAAAACAGAGCAAAACGGAACAGCAATTTCCGTTCAAATCAAGAATATATTCGGCAAGAAATCTGGCTTCAAGCGAGCTTTTTCCAGGTCAAACAAAGGGCGTTTGAATCGATTCCCGGCAATGGAACCAATTGATGATGCCAAAATCGTCAATTCAGCCCAAATCCAAGCGATCGTTTGCTCTGGCGATTGTGTAGCCTGAAATAAGACAAAACACGTAAACTAAGTCGGGGCTTCACCCCCGAAGGCCCTCCGGCGTGAGAATAAGTTCACGGTTTGTAGTGAGAGAAACTAAATTGACAGAGTTTCGGAATATCAAAAGTAACGTACCCGAATATGGAAATTATGGCTTGTATTTATAATGATGGATTGACAGAATCCATGTTGAACTTGGACAGTAAATGGATAAGGTATAACCCTAGGAGGATTATATCTGTTAGAGAGTCCTTGTTTGATCTGAATTGTAGGAGGAGGTTATAATTCTGATCAGATTGTAACTGCTGAATCCTTGTTTGACTAGGATTATGAGAACTGCTTGCCGAAAAGCCGAGGAGCGTAAAATCCTTATCTCGTCATATGCAGGTAAGCCGAGGTGCATGATTTTGCCTCCTCGTCATATGAAGATCTGTCGACATGAAGATATGCCGAGGTGAATGATTTTCTCTCCTCGTCATATGAAGATATGACGAGGTGCAAACTTTTCTCTCCTCGTCATTCGTGACCTCTCGGTCCATGATGAGCCGGGGAAAGAATAAGTAATATGGAGAGCCCGTTGACAACGTCAAAGCCGAGGAAGGCACCTCGTTCTCTATGGAGGCGATCTCGGCATATGAGGGAGGTTTCCTCGGCCCTCATAGTTGGGGCATTTATATGTGCTTGCTGGGCCTTGGTAAACTTTGGTCGGCCTGGTTGATGCCGAGATGATAGGTACGAGAAGTAGGGATGGCCAAAACCGGTTCCATGCCCAGTTCCGGTTCGGAACCGCTGGTTCCGATTTGGCAAAAGAGTGAACCTTAATCGGCCCTTGCTTACCCTGATCCGGCTCCGGCACACAATCCGGCTCCGTGACGGCCTTGCTCCGGTCCGGCTCGGTCCGGTTCACCATTTATTTGAACCTTAATCGGCCCTTATCCAAAACGGTTCTGGTTACCCCGGTTCCGATTTTTGTGACGGTTCATGGCGGTTTCGGGCTTTTCCGATCCGGTTCCGGTCCGATTTTCTGATTTCGGTCCGGTTTGGCCATCCCTAACGAGAAGCCCATGTCGTGACTTGAGATGGATTATGTTTATGGCCCAATCCACTTGGGCCTGATCCAGACAAGCCCATGTTCGTATCTCGATTTATACTGTTCATTAAATATAAGAATATATTTTTATACTAATATATAATAGTGTGTGTAAATTTTATCTATATCTATATATATATAAAAGCAGCAAAGCCTCCTTTCCCGCTTAGAAATGTCGCTGTCAAAAGGCATTTTAGACATTTCTTACCATGGCAAAAATGAAATTGTCGATGGCACTCTGCAACATAACATATTCCAAGGCATTTCGAATTAAAGAAGGCTGCCACCCCTTTCTCTCTCTTAAACATTTTCTAAAACACAAACAAACACCCTATCACACACAAACAACAGAAACTTTCACCACCAAAAGAAAAAAATAACCTTCAATGGTGGTGACCAACGGCGACGTGTCTTTTTGGGCGGAGACCATGGCGACGGTGAATAGAAAGTGGTACGGTGCTAGGATGGGAAAGTGGCGCTGGAGAGAGAAAGGGGTGACGGGGAAATGGTGTAATGGTAGCGGGAGTCGGTGGGGAGGGTAGGGACGGGATGGGGGAATTGGAGGTGAGAGAAATGAAGAAGAGAGATTTTGGGATTTCATGTAATGAGGATGAAATGAAATGGGGCAGAGGGGATTAGTATGGCGGTTTCATATGGTGGCTGCTGGTGGTGGGGCGGAGGAAGGGGAAGTGGAGTGGGGCGAAGGAGATAAGTAGATGACGAAAAGAGAGAGAGAGGGGAGGTATTCTTTCTTGCAGATTTCTTAAAGAGTGAGAAATTAGGGGTAGGTTTAATTGTAGGTGGATAATTTATTTTGAATGAGAGAGGATTAGTGGCAAGTAGGAGGGATTTAGGGGAATTGTCATAAAATGTAAAGCTTTAAATAATGATAGATAAATCTTCATATTATATAACTTATTGTGAATGGATTAATATTTTGTTCCCTTCTTACATTAGTGATTTTTTAAATAATTAATTTTAATTAGTCCTTAACAGCAAATAAATATACTTAGTGTGGCTAATTCCATTGTCATTTTAAAATTTTGAACAAAATTTTAATTGCCTTAAATCATAGTTAGTAATACACGTGATGGAAAAAAAATGGATACGTACAAGTCTGTTACGAACTTTATTTTAAAAAATATGGCAACAAAATGAAAATGAAAATATTCCATTTTTTATAATATAACGTGTATAATACAACTCAAAGTCAAAATAATTACGTACGTAAAAGTACGTAAAAATGTAAAAATATAATATGTATATATAGGCACATATAGGTAAATAATAGATATTAATTATACAATTAGATGTTTAAGAAATATAATATATTTGTGAAAATATGCTTTCACTCTTACGTGAAAAGAAGGACAAAAAAGGAGAAAAATCAATGTAAGTGTAAAATATTAATATTAATCATTTATTTTGCGATAGAAGAAGAAGGAGAACTATTGGTAGAAAATTCTTGATTTCGAGGATGTCATTAACACTATCTGACACACGAGGATTCCATTCCGATTTGAGAGGAGGCAATTCCCACTAATGATCTCATATGCAATGACGATTAAGAAAAGCCAAGGACAACCGTTATCTGTAGTTGGTCTTATTTTAAAGAAGCAATATTTTGTCGTGGCCAACTGTATATTGCTTTATTGAGAGTTAAAAGTTTCAAATGGTTTGAAAATATTAATATGTAATGACGAAATTCCTGGACATTCTGATATTTACATCGACAATGTAGTCTTTATGGAGATTTTCCATAATGTATAAAACAAACTTGTTTCCTTTTTTTTCATATTAATTTATATTGTTTAAATATAAGTAATAGCCCGTGCATTACACTGGTACTAAGACTGGTACTAAGAATAAGAGGAAAAAAAATCTCAAAATATTTGATAAGTCATATGTATTCTGTAGTCATGATGGACATGTTCAATCATATTTAACTCCCTTACAAATCACACGGTTAAATGGTATCAATACAACTTATGAAGTCCAAAATTTATGGATCACTACTTCACTAGTCACTCACTACTACACAGTTTCATGGACATTATACTCACTCCGCCCGTTCGATTTAGAACAATTTGTCATTTAAAGCGTCTCATTCATTCGATTTATTACATCTCAAAATGGCAAATTTATAATATTTTTACATTTAATGAGACTCACTTGTAATACTCATAACAACAATCTCTTTACTATTCATTTTCTCTACTCTTATTATAATAGTATTTTTTAGTTTCCGAACTTTGAAAAAAAAAATAAGTCGAGTGAAACTAAGGGAGTACATTGCACTGCTCAGCTCATGCC
Organism: Adenophora triphylla var. japonica; assembly: GCA_022495995.1. Lineage (NCBI taxonomy): Eukaryota > Viridiplantae > Streptophyta > Magnoliopsida > Asterales > Campanulaceae > Adenophora > Adenophora triphylla. The sequence goes on from JAFEMH010001440.1 coordinate 439,834, forward strand.
ATATACTTTCATTTCTTCAATTGACCAATATAAATTTAAATTTGTGTGAATCTCACTTTTAACAAATTAATTAGAGGCAGTCTATTGTGAGATGGCTCGCCCACTTGTCGACCTGTTTTTTTTTCTCATCATTTTTTCCTCGTCAACAAATTTAACATTTACTATAAAAGAAAAGAATGTAACATTTTTTTCTTTGAAATGTAACAGTTTTTATTCCTCAATATAACCATAGTTTTGTAGAAAATGGATTAAGGATAATATAAAATTTACACCAATACTATCGTTATATTTTATAATAAAGGAATGTAATCTTTTTTCTGACATATAATAGTTTTTATTCTGAAATGTAATATTTTTTTTTGAAGCGTAACAATTTTATTATGAAATGTAGTAATAGTTTTGCAGAAAGAGATAAAAGATAACATAAAATTTACTGCAAAATTGTTGTTACATGTTATATAAAAACTGTTACATTCATTTGTTAAATTTTTTTACTTATTTAAAAAAAAAATTAACATTTATTTTACAAAAATTATTACATTCATTTGTAGAATAAATTATACTTATATATTTATATATATAGTCTGTTATATTTCAATTATTACTTTCTCTAAAAAAATCCCAAACTATTTGAAATTTTCTGCATTACAGTTACATTTTATAATAAAAACTGTTATATTTCAGAATTTCAACAGTTACTTTCCTCCGTAGTAAGCGTTACATTTCAGGCAACGAACTTAACTTTTTTGGTTGTTACAAAATATGATTTCATAAAAATAATTCAAAACCATATCAACACGTTGATACTTTGATTCGTCCCATCAAGACGAACAACTATGTTTTTGGAAAAAAAAAATCTGACTTTAAAATTGAAAGTTATTTCATTTTAAAGTTGTTGAATTTTTTATTTTATTTTTTTTAAAGTAACAAGCGACAAGAATTGGACGGGCGGAATTGAGCGGTCGGAGGGGTCGCGATCCGTCTCACAACGTGGAAGTTTTTGTTAATTAAAATAAATGTTCCCCACAAATACAAATTAAGGGCATACCGAAGGGTGTCAAATTTGAATAATTTAGTGGTCCGTAGTTAATGTATTCATATATGAGTCACATTATCATTATGATACAAAGTTGGATTCATAATTTAATAATATAAAAGATTTGCTTGCACTTTATAATTTGTTTGTCAACAGCTATGGTGTGAGATCGGACAACTAAAGACAATAATTATCCTTTACCTTTCCATTTCCGTTGTCACGAATGAAAAGATATTATTTTGAGTAGGTTTTCGGAAAAATGCATTTCTCCATAAGTTATAGAGAAATGTGTTTTTTAATATTCAGAACTATCAAATTGAATATCCAGAAACACACAATTGATCATGTCCAGAAACTATAAAATGAGTATCTAGAAACCTTCAAATGTATATCCAGAAACCATCAAATGAATATTCAGAAACATTCAAAATGAGTATCCAGAAACCTTCAAAATAAATATTCAGAAACTTTAAACTGACAATCCAAAAATGTTTTAGGTGCATATCCAGAAGTATGTGAATGTATATCCAGAAATGTGTTAGGTGCATATCCAGAAATTGCTTATTGAAGGTTTCTGGATATCCAGAAACCTTCAAATGTATATCCAGAAACCATCAAATGAATATCCAGAAACATTTTGAAGGTTTCTGGATATTCATTTTAAAGAAGGTTTCTGGATATTCATTTTAAAGGTTTCTGGATATTAAAAAACTCGTTTCTCCGTACAGTAAGGAGTTTCACCTTAGATTTTACGTATTATTTTCTCCGCCTCAAAATGATCTTTCCACTATTTTGTTGTTATCATGAAAAAACTTTGAGCAATAATATAAATTGATTTAATTATATAAATAAAAATCAAAAACTTGTTATTGATACACATCAACAACACTGTTAATAACAAGTTTTAAATTTTTATTAAAACAAATAAATCAATCTAAAATTCTTTAATGATAACAAAAAAAATATGAAAAAATCATTATTTTGAAACGGAGGAGGGAGTAATATTTTGGATATTAATAAAATTGAACACATGACTGCGGAATTATATCTAAAAAAAATTGGTTGCTCTCTTGTAAATTTGGCTCTTCTTGCTAGAAGCCTATAACAAGTTGGCCAATGGGATTTCTTTATAGTAGAGAGATTAGTTTAAGGTAATTGTTTCGATCAATCGGTCTATCACTTATGTAATACTCCATCCGTCATTCGTCTCGTTTGAAGCTTCACCTTTTATTCAAATGAATGTCCCGATAGAAATTTTATCTTTCCTAAAATGGAAAAAATTTATTAATATTCTATTATATTCACTAACTTTTCTTTCTCACACATTTAAATTATAAGTCTCATTTGTCATATCCACTCACTTCTTTCCTCTCACAACTCTTCTCCCACTCCCATTATTTTTTAATATAGTATACTCCCTCCGTCCCGATAGAACCCGCACTGTTACTGTTTGCACGGAAATTAAGGAAAAAGTTAGTGGAGAAAATGTTGTGAGTATGAAAAGTGAGGTTGAAGAGAGAAAGTGGGGTAGGAAATAGTGATTTGATTGGTGTTGTGATTATAAAAGTAAAGTAGGAGAGAAAATTATTACACCCTCCACTCATTCTCTCTCCTACATTTTACACTCACAAAGTGTTTATGTAATGGGATTCTCCCAATGAGGAAAGTGTACAAGTTGTAGCGAGACGGAAGAAGTATATTACTTTCTTAATTTGCATGCTTCACCACCAAAATAGTGAAGCATGAACCAGGGCGGAGGGAGTATAACCAATTTATTATTCTCCTCCCAAAATAACAATTTTACTTTATTAGTAGTCAATTAATTAGACTATTAAAAAAATAAAATAATTATCTCAATAACATTATAAAATTTATTATTAATACACTTTTTTAATACTCTCTCCGTTTCTAAAAGATTGTCCTGTTGTACATTTTGCAATTATTAAGAAAGAGCTTCACCTTCCTATTCCTTAGTAGATTTGCACTAACATTCATGTCTAAGTTTAGAAATGAGACATACTTTTTGAGACAAGTCAAAATGGCAAATGAGACAATCTTTCAGAGACGGAGGGAGTATAACTAGAAATAATTTTATTACAATAATTAAATTAACATAAGTTGTTGATTAAAATTTAATCAAATTATTCACAAAAAAGTAGATCTATTTTTTTTTATGAGGAGATGGGGAGAGTGTAAGAGGCGTTGTTGACTTGTCAAACTTTTTAATATATACTTTCTGTCTTAGTTAAAGTTACACTTTTATTTTGAATACAAAAATTAAGAAAATGATTTACTCCAATGATAGTGAAGTAAGTGTTGTATATTAGTAACTTTTAAGTATTAAAAGTGATGTATAATAGATAAGGTGCAAATAGAGAATAGTAAAATAGATAGTGTTATAGTGTTATGCGTATACATTTAAGTTTCATTGAATAAAAAAGTATTAAAAATCATTTTGGGAAATTTAATTTTAATTGAGACGAATAGATTATATTTTACTTTTTATTTGTATATTAATTACTATTTTCTACGTCCCACTTGAAAAGAGTCAAAATTTCATTTTGAGTGTCCCATTTAAAAATGCACACTCCCAAAATAGATTTTTTTAATATAATTTTATTTATCGGACCCACTTATCATATCTATAATAACTATTCGCTTACTATTTCTTACTCCACATTCTCTTTTCTACATTATTCTTCATACTCACAACACTTACTCTACCTATATATTCTCCTTAATTCTCGTGCAAAATCCATTTTATGCATTTTCAAATGAGGCGTAGAAAATATATCATAATAAAATTGTATCAAAACATTTTTGTTTAAAAATGCAATGCTTATTTAATATTTAGAGACCGGACTAACTAACAAAGTGCAACATCCATGAGCGGAAATGAGGAAGTACTAATTTTTTATCTTTAAATTTTCCACATAAGATTATTGTGTGGTTGATGAAGTTGGACAAATCCTCCTTTCCTTATATTATACTAGCCTAAGCCCGTGTCTAAGGCCACGTTTTTTGATTTTGTTTTTTTTAAAAAAAAAAAAAATTTTTAAATAAAAAAAAAATTTAATTAATTTTTTTTTTTTGGCAAAATGTGAGGGACCAAATAGTTCCTCCATTTTGAAATTCAAACTGAATGAAGAGAGAGAGAGAGAGAAGGGTATGTGTGTGTTTATAAAAAAAAATTTTTTTTTTTTTTAAGGGAGGACAAAATGGGAAAGTGACAAAATAGTGAGGGCAAAACAATAAAGTTGGCGGATGGAACTGTTCATGGAACAGTGCCAACCTTCCCTCATTTATACTATAGATTACTACTAGTAAAAGCTCGTGTATGAGAATACGTGTATTTTTTATTTTTTTTATTTAAAAAAAAGGACGAAATGGGAATGAGACAACTTAGTGAGGGCAAAATGGGAAAAAAAAAAAGTTTTGACACTATTCATTGCACTGTTCATGGCTGAGGTGGACAATTGCCATTTATACTATAGATATACTCCCTCCGTCCCAGCTGAGTGGATATCAAAAATTTGGACACACAGATTAAGGAAAAGTAAGAGATAAAAAATGGAAGAAAATATTGTGAGTATGAAAAATTAAATAGGAGAGAGAATGAGTGAGAGGAATAGTGATTTAATTGGTGTTGTGAGTGTAAAAGTAAAATAGGAGAGAAAATGAGTGGAGAAAATAGTAAAGATTCCCTTCCATTTTGAGCAGTCTTCATTGGGCTGGAACGGACCAAAAAGGAAATAAGTATCCACTCGACAGGGAGGGACGAAGCTTTTAAATGATTACCATTTATGTAAAGGGCATTATATTATTGTGTTAGAATATTAGCATTTGTTTATTTCTTTTCTTGAAAGTATTTACATCTAATTGATTAATCTAAGTCAATGCATAATATTTATTGAGTTGAGTCTATTGACAAAGAAAATGCCTACGCATTCTCATTCTTTTTTCTTTTTCTTTTTCTCTTTTGTTCTGTTTATTCTCATATAGCGGCTTCTAGTTCTAGTTCTAGTGTAGGATGACAATTTCAATCAATTTTTGAATAATCCACTTGTGTTGAAAACAACGGCGTATATTATTTGAAGAACATTTAAAACTTATGACTTTGCTAGAGAGAATAACTATAACTCTCAATTTAAATAAAATCTATCTTGTTCATCAAAATCAAAATAGGGGATGTGATGTGCAATCTGTGAGCACCGATCGGAAGATCGCTATGTATATTTTATTTTTATTTTTTGATACCCAGCCCCAAGGGAGCCTTCCTACAAGACATTTACATCACTCTTACATCACCAATTGGCTGCTCCCCACACTGAGGATACAAGCCCAACAACCAATTGGCTGCTCCAGCTGCTCCTGCCAAGATTCGAACTCCCCACACTGAGGATACAAGCGCAACTTAACTGCGCGGATGTTGATGAGCTCCAGCGACTCTCAACCAATAAAATCTAAACTTGTTCATCAAAATCAAAATAGGGGATGTGATGTGCAACCTCCCTTCGGAGCACCAACATCGGCCAAAGCCACTTTGGTATCGCTATGTATATTTACTTCCATGAATCATTTAAAGTCAACTTTTGTAAAATATCAGTCAAAACTCAAAAATAAGTACTCTTTCCGTTTCGATTTAATGTTTTTAATTTGACTTTGCACATTTATCAAGGAAGCAAGACAAAATTGGGTCAAGAAGAATAGTAGTAAGTGAAAGATATAATTGTTCATTTATGAAAGCAAATAAGTTAAAAGTAGATAGGGAAATAATGCTTTTTTTATATATAATATATGAACTTTTAGGGTCAAGATTGTTCAAAACACTGTTTATACTTTACCATTTAAGGAATAAAGTATAAATTGAACAGATCAAAAAAAGAAAGTAAAAAACTTAAACCGAGTCGGAAAGCGTAATCACTATAAGATCCAGCCAGTAGTATTAACTATTCATCTTCCTAAAAGAAGAGCCGTAGTTATATAACGTATGCTAGTAGGTTGATCATAAATCAATTTCTTTTTTAAATTTAAAATTTTGGTAGGTGTTGTGGAAATGTGGATGAACATGTGTGAGTCAACTATCACTACAGAGCCGAAAGCCCATGGCACTCACTGACTCTAATAACTATGCAATAAACTAATCTTTGGTAGTGATACAAGCTGTCAAGTTCACTCAGAAAAGTAGTGAAGAATGACATTTTCTTTTAAACCCACAAAATATATATGCATAAATAAATAAAAATTTTAAACAGAAAAATCAAAAATATTTATTCATTTCAGACCCTCAACCATTGTGCGGACAAGGGACAGCTGTTCCAAGCTTCGGCTACTTTCCTGTATGTGAGGCTTGAATGCAGCTACGGTTTCCTCTATTTTTAGATCAACGATCAAGATTAATTCAATTTTGGGTGGATCACATGTAAGGATCAATAAATCTCAATCGTTTACTACAAAATGTGCCTGGGCATGGCTATATCAAGCCACAGAGTACAATGATGCAGCAGAGATGCAGAGAAAGTGTTGGCTAGGGACAAATGAGAGGTTTTAAAATAAAATGTAAATTTAAAAAAAAATAAAAAAAATCATGAAGTCAACTAGGTGCAAAAGTACTTCATGCTTAACTCGAAAAAGATCATAGCCTCCTAAGATCAGAAATCACTCAATTGTTCTAAGTGTCTGAAGAAAAGCTAATTTAAAGCTAAAAACCTTAACTCCATGGCATAAGATGGACAGATCTGTCAGGTTTATTCATACACAGTATTTAGTTGAAAGTTTTATGAAAATAAAGGGCACAAAATGCCAATCTCTGGTACAAGTCTTTGAATGAAATGGCATATAATATATTCCCCTTTTGAAAAACTTCAAAACTTTGACACTCATTTACTTGTTACCAGTACTGAGAGCTCATGCATGTTTCTTTACCTCAGCAGCCTTGATGATATCAATGAACTCGGGCTACATTGGAAAAAAGGAAAAAAAGAGCGAGGGTATTATTACAAATTCAACTTGTCAAAATGGAAGGAAGAAAATAAGTGAGAATTTAGGTACCTTAAGAGAAGCTCCTCCAACTAGGAAACCATCGACATCAGGCTTTGCACCCAATTCTTTGCAGTTGGAACCACTAACAGAACCTGCAATTCCAAATTATATGTGTAGTTATAGCAATGAAAGGTAAACCCACTACCTAAATGCAAGCTTACTTGCAACAATCTGCATTGCCTCGAATGATGATAACCTTCAGCCAAATTTTCATAAGCATCTCAACAATATATAAATATTGATCATGCACAAGGTCATGGTGGTCGGAATTTCTTCATTCTACATATTATCTCCGTAACGGGGAAAAAAAGCGCTTGAATTGGAGCTACCCCTTTTGTGTATATGAAGAAATCTGATCACAAGAGTATTCAGTGTTGGGAATTTCTTCATGCTACATATTATCTCCTTAACAAAAAAATAAAATAAAAAATAATGCTTGAATTGGAGCTACCCCAATTGTATTAAGAAATCTGATCACAAAAATAATAATTTTGAGTGGATCCCAAATTGATGAGTTTGGAAATATCTACCATCTGTCGAGGCCTGAACTTCAACTAACAAGAAGAGTTGCAGTAATAATTTCAAACGAATTGTACTTTCAGTCTGATCACAAGAGTATTCAGTTTTTTGTTATATCTCAAATTCAAGTTGTTTTGCACCAAAAAATTTCCTAGTGGTAGATACTCCCTCTGACCCTTTATGAATGTCGGAAAAAGTTCCATTGCTCTTGACATTTAGGGACTGAGGGAGTACTATATGCTAGAACAGCGTTGACTATAAGATAAAAACAAAACCACTAGGAATTAAAGAGACACATTTATGCCTTGTTGGTTAAGCGGCGAAACTCAATGCTACATAATGCCAACATAATGAAAGATCAACTAGGACATATTATGAGATCAATATTATGATACCTCCGTAGATAATTCTGGTTGTAGCGGCTACTTCAGCACTGACATTCTCTTGAAGCCACTTCCTTAGTTCCTGATGTACCTGTTAGGTACAGATTTAACCAAAATGGCTTTTAATATTAGGAACATACAAATTAACCCATACAAGGAACATCCAAATTACCCCAAGCGTATATGTGTGAAAATTTTGGCAAGGGCATGCGTGTTCTTACTTGAAAGGATTCGGAAAAGGAAAATCATAATGAATAATTACCCTTGAAGCATTCCTTTCGTTTAGGAAATAGGTGCCTCAAACACAATTTGAGGAGTTACCCGATCAGTTTAAGATAAGAGTTATACTATCTTACAAGATGCTTTTCCAACTGCTCAACTCATATCAAGTATAGTATTTGATTTCTTAATTGATTTTACTCGTAAAAAAATCATTTTGTGCTTTTAAGCATTTAGCCTGAACTTAGTACCTATGTTACCCGGACTCTTCAAATATGTTGAAGTACCCGTGTCCGACACGTATCGTGTCCGACAAGACACCCCGACACCCGCATTTTCATTCGGATACGACAAGAAAAATTAAAAAGAAAAAAAGTAGTGAGTTGACTTCATTTATAAAAAATTTACAAGTTTTAATGTTGTTTTACTTAATTATACATTATATCTTAGCAAAAAAAGAGTGAGTTGACTTCATTTATTAGTAAAGTATATAAATAGACTCAATATATTTTGTTATGAACGTATCCCCGTACCCGTATTCTAATTTTAGGACAGTGTCCCCGTCTCCAATTTTTTGAGGAAAAGTGAATCCGACACTAGGATCCGTACCAGTGTCGGATACCCGATCCCGAGTCCAGGTAACATAGCTTAGTACCAACACAAGCTTGAACATAAAAGACAATTACAGCACTTTTTCCGAATAAAAAATATAACAGAAATTTGTTCGAAACAAGTTATAGGAATGCTATGTAAACACCTAATATCCAGTCATTCAAGGCACAGCTAGTAAAGGCAAATAAAATTATATTATTTGAGCAGACATATATAATAAGACTCTTGCACAATATATCAAAATATCAGATCAACCCTCTTAACTTACTTCTTGAGCCTGAGCTGGAGATGCAACCTTTCCAGTTCCAATAGCCCAGACAGGCTCGTAAGCCAAAACAACATCATTCCAGCTTGGAATTTTTTCTGCAACAAAAAATTAACAAACCAATCATAAACAAAGACATCAATTTCACTTTAACTACAGTTAGCTCAATAAACAAAGACATCAATTTCACTTTAACTACAGTTAGCTCACATCAAAGAAAAATCCTAAAATAGAAAAGAGCAAGAAATAACGATAGCTGATCTGATGGGAAGGTGCATACTAGATGATCAACTTCGCGAAAGAATACTAGAACAATGACACTGCATTATTTATTAAACTGCATTTTGTTCATTAAACTGATAGGTGTATACAAGGGCAAACTCCGGTGCGCCAAGCGCTCCCCGCCAAGTGGGGGTTGGGGGAGGGAACCATTTGCTAGAGCCTTCCCCTGACAATTGCCAAGAGGCTGTTCGCCAAGGTTCGAACCCGTGACCTTTTGGTCACCAAAGGAGCAACTTAACCGTTGCGCCAAAACACATGTTCTCAAAAATATTTTTATAGGTGTATATATAAAAATAAAAATAAAATAAAACCCCAAAACACATGACATATTAGATTATTGAGAATATCAATTTTTGAAGAATTTATTCATAATCAGCATAAGGAAAGAAAAGACAGAATTATAACCCTCATATGTTCTCAAAATTAGAGCCACGAGCAGAGATGAAAATTGAATTGTAGGTTATTAAGAAGTAAATATGACACAAAGAACATAACAAAGAAGTGAAGAACTTTAAAATGCATTTGAGGGTGCAATAGTGTCAAAAGATATAAAACATCTTTTTAAAGACGAAGTGTTCAGTAGTTCAATAAAATTGTTTTTTGAAAATTAAGGAGATAATGAAATTTTTCCAAAAAATTGGGGCCAAATATCAATCTTGAGGCATAAATCCTTCTGTTAGGTGTTGACTTTTGAGAACTCCCTAAATTCTGGTCAACGAATCCAAATTTTGAAACATTTGAAAGTTAAGAGAAATCCAATACCATGTCAGCAGTGTCACAAATGTTACACAGTACCCAAGATGCTAATATGCATATGGAAGTTGAAAAGTTATTGTAGGCAAAAACTGGAAGTGGACCTTTGGATGAGTTAGCCTCAGGGTTCTCTTTTTGGGTTTTTCTTGAATTTGGTTATGATTGAAAGAAAATGTGTGTGTGAGAGAGAGAGGGGGGGGGGGAGAAGGGAAAGTAGAAACTAATGAGAAAAATTCAAACCAAAAAGGAGCAATATTTTCAAACAAAACAGTCTTTTAAGTTTACATTCTAAAATAAAATTAAGATTGTTTACAAGGAACGCAGGGAAATCAATTTTCAGGGAGTTCATATAAAAGTGAACTCTGAGGTAAAACTTAGAAAGTCAAGCAGCAAACAACAGATGCACCTTCCACAGGCCACATTATAACAAGATAATTATATCAAACCAAAAATAAGTCAATCATCTTTCACATCCACGACAACATGATGGCACACGAGACACTCCATGATTTGTGCTATGTAACTAAACATACCTGCAATTGCCTTGGTTTGAGCAGCAACAACTTCCATAGTAGATCCTGATTCTCTTTCTGCAAGGGTCTCTCCAACACATGCAATTACCTTCAAACCTTGAGAAAGAGCGTATGCAACCTTGTCTCCAACAAACTGAATGAAAAGAATCATCATTTTAATGAAGATTGAAGAAGAAGTAGCATCCTAAAGTTAGTAAGTTATTTGATTAGAAAAATCACAAATCAATAGATGCCAAGTCATGATAAACAAAATACCTCATTGGATTCATTTAATAGAGCTCTCCTTTCTGAGTGACCAATGATGACCCAAGGAATGCCCAAGTTTTTAAGCATCTCAGCACTACAGAAAAAAAAAACTGATTTCAAACATTACAGCTAAAGATAATTAACCAAAAAAAAAGATCATGGTAAATTAATGAATACAATGCGAATGATTATGCAAGCTTAGGATCTAAATAGGCTAAAAATCATTATGTCAAGTGTAAGATAGCAGAACTGAAAAGGTAGTATCAAAGGTGAAGGAGAAATCAAAAGGAAAGCATAAATCACAAAGAGTATCGACTTTGAACAACAATAACTTTGCCCAGGATTTTAAATTTCAATCAAAAACGTCATTTTGCCTTCAATAAACATGCATATGCACTAGGTTCTAATAATCAGCAAGCATGATAGAAACACAATTGTTTGTGAAAAATATCAACATGCTATGATCATACAGGCTTTTGCATGCCCATAGTGAAGAAGAACATCAGCCAAATGGTGATTGCTAACTCTTAGAGAGTGAAATCTCAAAATTTATGTGTTTGTCTATAATCTAAGTTAGGTGCTTAACATTAAAGTTTCAGATCTTTGATTCACTTGTACCTTAGCATACATCAACGATCACAAACACAAACACAAACACAAAAAAAACCACAAACAAATAAACTCCAGGAAAGATCAGACAGCCATTGAAACCAATGTCAAAAGAAAAAAAATCAATGCATAAGGAGCGGTCTGGAAATAAGTATACCGCGGAAACATACCTAACCTCACCGGTGAATGCACCACCTTTCTTTACCCAACAATTTTGGGCTGCAACATGGAACTCGGGCCTCAAAGAGTCCTTCACCAAGGGAAGAAACACATATGGAGGGCTCACCACAACCTCTGAAGATAACAATTTGAAAGGAAATCAATAGAAAATTCTGATACTGTAGTATAACAATTGTTGGACACCATGGACCGGAGGAACAAAAAGTAACACCTAAAGAAGTGTCTTCATTGACAGAAATAAAAAAGATCAAGTTACTGACTAAGCACAAATCACATACTTCAATTGGTTTAGATGATTCAAAGTCAATTATATTTCATTATTTAAACAAAGTGATCTGCATTGGGATATATGTAGAAACTCCACAAGAAAATGTCAAGATACAGTTGTAGTTAATAATTTGTGTGACACAAATACAAGTTTCCTTAACACCACGCTTTGAAGTATCATGTGTCTGTATCATATGAATTCTGTGAAATGCAATGTTGCCTTTGTTTAACTGTGCTAACTTGCAACTCCGTATTTGATAACAAATAATTTAATAGAAAAGCAGTCGTGTTAATTACAATCTCACAGTTCCCTATTATCCAATTCTTCCATCGAGATACAAAATCCACACAACTAACCACTGAATATATCAAATACATCTGATTAGCATTCATAAATCAAGAAGAAGATAAGAATGATTGAGAAAACAACAACGTGAAACAAAAAGCTAGTAGTAATACTTGCTATTATAACTTAGTAACTTACCCACAACGTCTGTGGATGGCACGTCACCAGCATTAAGGGTAGACACAATCTTCTTCACTTCTTCGGTGGTTCCATTCTACAAAACACATTCAAAGCAATCCAGAAATCAGCACACACCATAATGAGCCATTGAGCAGCAGCCCAATGTTAAAGTCACTCACAACAGAGCACACTCCTGCTTGGCGGCCAGTTTCAGTAATTAGGATCTTATGGACTTATCAACAGATACAGGTTACATCTATTTCATGCTACAATCATTCAAATTTCAAATAATTAATAGTTCAAAATAACTAGATATAAATTTATGCGATTACCAAACATAGATTTATCAACAATCATCGAAATCAATGAACCGCAAACATACTAATGAATCAGAATGGAACTCTCTCGACTTCTTCGATACAAATCGAGAAACCAAAGGCTTACAACGGATTGGAACTTCAAAATCGAAAAATAAAAAATCACATTTCACACGATCTACTACTTTACTTCATCGGAAGTATCGGTTACAGTAACTCAAACAGGAAATCATCATAAACACCTAGATAAACACAAAATTAATGGATCATACCAGTCCTTGAATCATAAATTTCCAGGAAAAACAGTCGATACAATACAACTAGAAATAGATCAGCCGATTAAATGTAAAAAACGGAACAAAGAGATTCAGGGATCGGAAAGGACTTACACATTTCCAGTTACCGCCGACGAAAAATTTTCTGGCCATTGTTGGAAGAAAAATTGAGCAGCAAGAAAAGTAAAAATTCTCGTCTGTGATTCAAATCAAATCGACTGATTTCGGAATGGCTAATCGAGAGAGATTTATAATCCGAATATTTGTGGTTTCTGACGGATCACAAGAATCTTGTTAAAGACGTCCTTGAATTGACAATAGTACCCCCTAAAGAATATTCGGTCTCCGTTAGAATGGTTAGTTTATTGGCCCGGAATATTCATTCTCCGTTGGAATGGTTAATTTATTGGCCCTATTTAAGTGTCAGGACTCAGGACTGAGGGGGTAAAGTTCGTAGTAGCAGTTGGCATGTTCTGTTAGATAGAAGTGAGGGACAGTATAGTCAATTTACTGTGAGATTACCATTTTTTTTTTTAAAAACTTACGTCATAATCCCTCAAAATAACCTAATCTACCTAATCTACGTCCTAATAAATAGAATTATCAATTCTACCAGCTAGTTCTACTCCAAAAATAAATAGAATTATCAATTCTACCAGCTAGTGGAGTCTGAATTTTTGGTCAATTTTGACGAACTTTGACCAATAATTTAAAAAAATAATAATGATCATAATAAAAATTCAAAAAATGTTATTGTTAATATTATTAAGCGTGATACAATAATAAATTTTTAAATTTTTATTAGGATCATTATTATTTATTTAAATTATTGATCAAAGTTGGTCAAAGTTGACCAAAAATCCACACTCCGTCGAAACGGAGGGAGTATTTCTCAATCCATTTACAATTTCTTTAAATGAAATATCTATACCCCTTCCCACCCTATCACACAAAACACACACACTCTTTCTCTCTCATACACACTATCTCTCTCTCTCACACACACATACCCATACACTTTCTCTCTCTAAATTTCCCACTCTACTCCATCTCTCCCGTCACCCCACTTCTGGCGAACCCCTCCCTCCCTCACTTCCGACGATCGTCTCCCCCAACTCCGACGATCGTATACCCTCTCCCTTTCTCTATCTCTAATTTCCCTCTCTAGAATACTTATCCCACCTTCAGTCACCCAAAACTCCAGCCACCTTCTCCTCAAATTCGGCGACCATCTCCCCTCCTTTCTCCATCTTACCCTGCTCAAGCCCTATTTCCCTTCTTCTGTACCCCTCCCCTCCACCACGACCACTACCTCCTTATCTCTGAATGTTTTCAAGCATCGTAGGAGCATAAATAGTTTTGCCCAGATCTACAATTCTGGCGACCTCTCCACCCGGCCAGATTTACAGCAGTGACACCCTTCTCAGATGAAGTTTATAGTGGCAGTTCGAGCGTTTGGTTGTACTTCAGAATTTGAAACCATTTGTAATATTCAATCTACTTGACTTTATTGACTATAATAAAAAAATCCTTTAAAGTGCAGGCTAAATCAGTAGTACGAGTTATTGCAACTAATGCTACTTTTTAGGCACATTGTTTTAAATTTCTTTTGGTACAGAATGTTGCAACAACTATATTTTCTCCTTCTAGTTATGTGCTGCAACTTTTCATTAAGTCTAGGCTGGGGATTTGAGTGAGCTTAATCAGTTTTGGTTTGGTTGTTGTTCATTTGATTTGGCAATGTTAATTGTTTTCACAACTTGTATATGGCACCTGATAATACACCATTATTAAGTGTTGGAACTGTTTTTTTTTTTTTTTTTTTTTTTTTTGCATGATTTTCTCTTATAAACTACTCTCTCTGTCTCATAATACATATCGCATTTGACATGTCAACATTGATAAAAAGTGTGTCTTACTAGCTTGTACAATATCAAATTTGCATTAAGTTTATTTCCTAATTTAGAAATGCGACATTTATTTTAAGACTTACCGAAATGAAAAGTGCGACATTTATTCTAGAACGGATATTAAATTAGTTATAAATGTATGCGCTTTTTCAATATTAAAAATTGTGGTGCTTGAAAGGCTGTATTTGGATACAAGTATTATGGGTTCAATATCACTATTGTAAGAATAATGTTTTTCTTGCCATTTGTAACGCCCCTTATGTTGTTGACTTTGTGATGAATGGTAACAGGAGTGGTCGTGTTAATAGTAGTTGACAAGTGAAAATAATTGAGAACTTTTCTACTATACAACTGAGAACAACTCGAAAGTTCTCAATCGTTGGTCGTCGGTCGGAGTTGGTCACTAGAGTTAGTCATGTTCTTAGTAGTTGAAATTTTTTCAGTTGTTCGGTCGCCGGAGTTGGTTGCCTTATCAGTTGACAACTGAGAATAACAGTTCTTAGTTGTTTGGTCGCCGGAGTTGGTGGTGGCGGAGTTGATCGTGTTTTTAATAGTTTAGTTGACAACTAGGAACAACAGTTCTTAGTTTTTTTTCTCTCTCTATTTTTTCATGGAGGACGCCTTGTAAATGCATCTCCGGATTCTTGTTGAACGAATAAACCCTGAACAGAATAAAAGTGACGAGTTAGGTCCAGCGAGTAAAGCCCAATCATTTATCTATTATTGCCACCACATTCTCAGTAGGCTAGGTCCAACTATTACTAGGCTCAAGGCCTATCAGCATGATCAGTCGACCTAAGCTCATTGGCCGACCCACGAGGTCCCGACCTAGCTTGGTCCGACCTAACGATCCAGATGTTATTCGGGTACGGTCCAGCCCTAACCATCAGTCAGGTCGTCGACCTCGACCCAACAGGCGACCTCGACCTACATCGTTACGTCGACCTACAGAGTCCTGGCGTACTTACAATTCTTTGTGTAACAAGACTCCCTACAAATCAGGAGTTATTTATGGATAAGATTTCTAATCACGTATTTGTTCCACAATTTATGAGATTTCATGCAATCCTACCACAAATACAACTCTCATCAACAACTATAAATACAACGCAACATCAACCGTTCCAAGGTAATTGCTCTTGGTTATTTTGAATACAACTGTTCATTATAATATTTGAGCTCTCATACACCATACTTACTCTCACGTCCGAGTTGCCCCCCCCCCAGCGGCGGAAGTGCAGTGGAATTTTTTTTTTGCCCCCCCCCCATATTTTTTTGTTATATATAATTAACTTCAAGATTAACTCCAGTGAGTGGTGCGGTTCAGCGGTAGAAGGGGTGAAGTTAAAGCCTTTGGTGTTTTCTTTCAAATCCATGTTCGAGCCCTGCTACCTACATTTTCAATTAATTTTATTTGTCCTCCATCTTTGCTATTCTCTCTCTCTCTCTATTTCTTTCTCTTACAGTTTTATTTTTCTCTTTCTCCTAATTTCCTCACATTTTTTCAATCTTAATTAATTAGTTAGGCTTTTCCCATTTTTTTTTGTTTTTGGTCTTTCTTCCTATTATCCCAAGTTTAATTAGCGAATTTGAATTTCTTTTTTGTACGAGTAATATATTTTAATAAATTGTTTGCGTTAAATACTTCAACATTATTTCAATCGTTCCTTGAATTATTTACTTTTATCATTTTTGTTAACTTTCTTAATTCTTTACATTTTTAACTAAAATACATTGTATTTCATGGATCCGACCCATTTTTTACTTGTCTGACCCGAAAAAAAAATTTCATGTAATCTTGCCCCCCCCTCGGGCAATTCCTAGCTCCGTCCCTGTTCGCCAGGGACCATTCCGGCTAGTCGTGGGTTCTGTGTTTCAGGTCAAGGAGCCATGTGATTAGTCTTGCTGATTGGACGGAGATTGATAAGCACGATTCTTGCAGCATCAGTTTTGTTCCATTCCCGGGAATCGTGCATACTTGACCTCGAAGTCTTACAACCCATAATCATGGTGACTGCTGATGGACATGTTTTTGAAGCCTCAGACGAGCACAATGAGGGAAACAACGGCGCTAACACAGACGCCGGTGCTGGAAACCGTACTGTGAACATGCCTCCTCCTCCGCCTCGTCAGCAGAGGAGGGCGACACGGTCTAATGCAGAGGATAGTGCAGCGTGTTCGATCCCAGATTCACGTCCCAAGTGACGACCTGAGGGCCAGCCTCAACAGAAATAGAGAACAGGAAGCCCAGTCAGATCTGAGACGACACCTGGAGGCCAGCCGAAGCGTGCGTGGATCGCCCGCCAGAACTGAGAGGTCTCAGTCTCACAGAGATAGGAATGGGCGCAGTTCGCCAGTTAACTCTGTTAGGTCGCCTTCTCACAGGGATAGAAGGAGCAGAGAGATAACTCCCCCTAGGAGTGACAGGCACAGGGCCAACCCGAGGAGGGATCCTCAACGTGAGGAAAGACAAAGATCCAACGACGTCTCCCATGCTAGGGACGACATGCCAGATGATAGGGAATGGTTACAGTGGAAGAAAAAGTTTGAATAGTGGGAAGACGACAAGAAAGAGGGTGCTGGAAAGGGTGAGCGAGACGATTTTGCTCTTCGACCCTTGTCCAAGGAGTTGCTCGACCGTCGACCTCCTCAAGGTTTCAGATTGCCCGTCCTAGAAAAATATTCGAGTTCAACCAATGCCAAGAGTCATATACATCATTTGGAGGCCACTATGTGTTTTGTCTCCAATGAGGACGACATGATGTGTAAGGCACTAACTACCACTCTCACCGGGGCAGCTCTTACCTGGTTTAATGGTTTGGCACCAGGTTGCATTTCGACGTGGTATTATATGAGAAAGAAATTCTTAGATCGCTTCTCGACGGATGGAGCTCGGAAGATGACAGTCACCGACTTGAATAACTTGTTACAGGGAAAGAGCGAAAGCTCAATGAGCTATTAAACCAAATTCAAGGAGATGGTCGACCAGATTGAGGAGGACCTGACGGACAGGGAGGTAATCAATTGTTTCAGAAATGGGATAACTTCTGTAGATTTGGACTACGAGCTGACAGTCCGGACCGTGACTACCCGACAAGAACTGTTCGAGAAAGCCTACAATGTAGCACTGGCTGAAGAGAGAAAGGAGAAGAAGAGTGGAAAAGGCCCCAAGTCTTAGGTCGTTGATTCTGACAAGAAGGACCCAGCCAAGAACGGTGGGAATAATAAGAATGGTAAGAACAGAACTAGGGCTACTGAGAAAGTGCCTGAAGCTTTCACTCCTTTGACAGTGAGTCGTACTGAGATCCTCAACACTGTCGAGCTAGGCCCTCCTGCCCCTATGAACCCAACAAATAAGTTCAGAAGGGATAACAGCAAGTACTGCGACTATCACAAAGATACGGGCCACACTACGGAAGATTGTATGAGCTTGAAACACATCATTCAAAAGTGGGTCAACAGTGGGAGACTCGACATGTATGTGAAGAGACCTCAGCAGGGTGGTGGTGAGCGAGCTGCTGGTGGACAGCAAGAGCCAAGACAACCTAGATTGAATTTGGGGGTTATTATGGAGCAAGCCAGCAACACCACCCTGAAACACAAAATATTCCAGCTTAACAAGGCCCCTCATGTGCTACCTAGAAGCTACATCAGGGACGAGATGATAAATTTCTACCCGGACGAGCTGGCGACTAATGCAGCGGCTAGAGAGAAAGTTCTCGTTATCCCAGGATTAATTGATGGGTGTACGACGAGCAGACTCTTGATAGACACGGGGGCCTGCAAAGATATTTTGTTTTACAAGACGTTCAAGGAGATGGGACTCTCAAAGGAGCAGCTCGAACGTTATGATGGTAGACTGGAAGGCTTCACCAACCACAGGATCGATGCCAAAGGACAGATCGAGTTGGACGTCGACATAGGTCAACATCCTTACAGAGTCGTCTCCAAGGTAAAATTTATTGTCATTGACGTGAATAGTGATTATGCTGCTATTTTGGGTATACCTGGCCAGGTCGCACTTGGAATGGTGGCCTCAATCCCCCATCAACGAGTTAAGTTCCCCACACTAGCTGGAGTCGGCTGTGTACGAAGTACAGCTCAAGAATATCTGGATCACGTCCTTCGAACGAGGAAGAAGAGAGAGTTAGAGATTGAAACAGCAGAGGGGTACTTAAAGATGTCAAAGTCAGTCACCATAACTTCTCGACTATCTACGATCACCTGCATGAAAGAGGCGACCTATCGCTCATATGACGAGGTCATGACTGAGTCGACACGTCCCTCTGAAATCACCACGGTCGATTCAGATGCAGTTATGGTCGACCAAGTTTTTATAGGCGAGCTATGCCTCCAGATCGACAATAACTCGGGGGCCACCACCAGTGAGATCGCAGCTGAGCTATATGACATGATCGTTGAGGAAGCTCCACACTTGGGGGCCGAAGAAAGACATATGGTTCGAAAGATCATTATAGAGACCCTACAGTTTAGAGATGGTCTGGAGTTAGAAGTTGTAGACGAGCTGGAAGCAGTGATATCAAATCCTTCTTATCCCGAGCAAAAAATTCAAATTGGAAAGCAGTTGTCAGCTGAGGAAAGAACAGAGATCGTCGAGCTACTAAAGGAAAGCACTGATTTCTTTGCTTGGAGAGTAGAGGACATGAAAGGGATAAAGGAAGAAGTCGTTGTTCATAAGTTGGAAGTCAACCCGACCATGAAGTACAAAGCACAGAAACTGAGAAGTTTCGCTCGTGACAAAGAGGAGGCAATAAAACTTGAGGTACAAAAACTTTTGAGTGCAGGTATCATCAAGGAAGCTACTCATACCACCTGGCTAGCTAATGTGGTCATGGTGAAGAAATCTAATGGCAAGTGGAGGATGTGTGTCGACTTCACCAACTTAAATTTGGCCTGCCCCAAAGATAGCTACCCCCTGCCTCGTATTGACAAGCTCGTTGACTCTATAGCTGGGCACACCACTCTAAGTTTCCTCGATGCCTATTCAGGTTATCATCAGATCAAGATGCACGAGGATGATGTTGTGAAGACGGCTTTCCAAGCTGCTGGGGGTATTTACTGCTACAACATGATGTCGTTCAGGTTGAAGAATGCAGGAGTGACCTACCAGAGGATGGTGAACAAGGTCTTTGCTTCACAAATTGGCCAAAACATGGAGGCCTACGTCGATAATATGGTCATCAAAACAAAGGTCGGACGTCACGTGGTCGACCTAAAGGAAACGTTCGCCAATTTACGAGCAAACGACATGAAGCTTAACCCGAGCAAATGTGTATTTGGAGTAGCAGCTGGCAAATTCCTTGGTTTTATGGTATCACAGCGAGGCATTGAGGCAAATACGGAGAAGATCAAGGCTTTGGTCGACATGCAAGAGCCCACCAGTATCAAGGAGATGCAGCGACTTAATGGTAGGGTGGCAGCCGTAGGTCACTTTATAGCCAAGTCGGCGGAAAGATCTCTCCCCTTCTTCAAATCATTGAGGGGGACGAAAAACTTTGAGTGGACGGCCGAATGTCATTCGTCGTTCCAACAGCTCAAGGAGTATCTCGCTACTCCACCTTTATTGAGCAGCCCGATTGTTGGGGAAACTTTGTTCGTGTATTTATCTGTGGGCGACCAATCTGTGGCTGCTGTTCTAGTTCGAGAGGAAGAGGGGCTTCAGAAGCCCGTGTATTATGTTAGCAAGGCTTTATCCGACGTTGAAGGCAGATACTACAATGCGGAGAAGGTTGCATACGCCTTGGTCGTAGCTTCAAGAAAGTTACGAGCTTATTTTCTAGCTCACCTCATTGTTGTGTTCACTAATGCACCTCTGAGAAAGATCCTACATAAATCGGAAAGTTCAGGTCGCTTACTCAACTGGTCAATTGCTCTCACAGAATTCGACATCGAGTATCGACCTCGAAAGGCAATGAAGGCTCAAGCCTTGGCAGATTTCTTGGTCGAGCTGACGTTCACCAAGGAAGATAGCGAAGTGCGAGCTCAGAAGGAGAAAGCTAAGGGAAAGGAACCAGAGGCCCAATCCGTCACTAGTCTACCCGATGATTACTAGAAAGTGTACTCTGATGGGTCGGCAACAAAAAATGTTAGTGGAGCTGAGATTGTGTTGATCGAGCCAAAATCAGGAACGGTCTATGAGGAAGCATTGAGGTTCAAGTTCGAAGCCTCTAACAACCAGGCAGAGTACGAAGCTTTGGTCGCAGCAATCGAGTACGCCAAATATTTTGGGGCGACCAAAATTATGGCATATTGTGATTCCCAGCCGATAGTCACCAGGTCAGAGGAGAGTACGGGGTGCTGAACCTCACTTTGATCAAATACTATGACCTAGTGAAGGAATTGATAAAGGACTTGGAATTCTGGGAAATTTAGAGGATTGGTCGAGAGGACAACGAATTAGCCGACCTACTCTCGAAGCTAGCTACGTCAAATGAACCACACGAGGAACCTATCTCCTACCTCGAGCATCCAGCGTATGAAAGAGTTCAAATTCAGTGCGTAGAAGATACCTTGAGAAATTGGGTTTGCGACAATGAAATTACCCGGGGATCTGGCTCGCGCGCGGATTTTGGCCCCCCGGCATCTCGCACTCGTCGCGTTCGGGAAGTCGCCCGGATCCGAGAGGCAGCGCGTTCACGCCCCGGCATCTGGCTATTCCATTTGCGTTTTGCGTTGTGTTGGTGGTGTCTCACTGTGTTTTTCTTGTAGAGTCGCCATGCCGTTTTTATTAAGCCCAAAATATTGAAAAAGGGCATCAGTTTAAAAATAAACTGTTTTTGTTGTGTGATGAGATTTTTGAGTTCGGAGGTCAGATGACTCCTCGGGAAGAGAATATTAGAATCTTAGAGCTCACCCGAGTCGCCTCGTAAAAATGAGTCTTTCAGTACCCCTAATATTCTTTAACTGTTGTGTGTGTGTGTGTATGTGCTTTTAAAAATGCATGTTGTATCGGATGTCTACATTGTACACTGCTTTATTGAAATGTATTAAAATAGTAATGGAAGGAAGTCTTACCAATGTTGGTTCGTGTCTGTCTTCCGCTGGGGAATAGTGTTTGAGGATGGAATAGTGTTTCGGGACGGACCGGGATTGCTTCGGGATGTGCCGATTGTCTGCGGACAGAGTTTCGGCGTGCGTTGGGATCGCAGGGATCACTTGGACAGAGGTTCGGCGTGCGTTGAGATAGCAATAGTCACTCGGGCAGAGGTTCGGCGTGCGTTGGATTCGTCGGTTGGATTCGGGCAGAGTTTCGGCGTGCGTTCGAGTTGCCGGTTTGGCTCGGAAAGAGCCGAGATGCCTCAGGAAAGACTAGGCAAGGCCTCGGAGTACCACGAGGGACCTCAGAATACCTCGAGAGTGCCTCGGGGCAGCGCGGGAGCGTCTTGGGAGCGCTCGGAGAGGCTTCGAAGCACCACAAGGGGGCTCAGAAGGCCACTAAATGATCCGAAAGGGGCCGGGAGTGCCTCGAGAGGACTTAGAGGGGTGCCAGAAGGCTGGGAGGAGAGGAGAGAAGAGGGAGATGTGTGAAATGAGAGAGGGGGAGCCCTTTATTTATAGTCTCAGATTTTGTGCAATAAGGTCCGTATGGACCTTGCAGGTAATCCAAGTTTTTGGTTTTCCTCGATTTGAGGGAATAAGTGGACTTTAAGAAGATTTAGCCATGATGATGTCTGGTTGCAAAGAGGTCCGTACGGACCAACCATGCATGCAATAAGGTCCGTACGAACCATTCATGTAGGCAAGTAATTATTACCTTCGGGATTTGAGGGAATAACTTGGACTTTAAGGGGATTCAGTAATCATTGAAGCAAAGAGGTCCGTACGGACCATATTTGCTTTTCCAATTTATGAAAAATCCCTAAAAAGTCCTTTTGTGCTTCTTTGTCCCAGAAAGGTCCCTCTCTTGGTTTGGTTGGGGGTTTTTGAGGGTTTTGAGTGTCACAGGTCTTTGAGACTGCGTTTGTGAGTTCGCGGTGTTCCCGTGTGCTCGAAAGAGGGTGATCCAGATTAGGGTACTTACAGAAGCCCCTCGACGACGTCACTTACGGAGGAAGTGGGGTCATCGATAAGATAAGGGTCCTAATCTGGATCGCGTGCTGGGAGAGGAAGTGACCGCGTAGGTCGGTGTGTGAGGACATGGCGGTGTCCTGTTGTGTGACCATTTAGGTCAGTTGTGAGTGACGTGGTGGCGTCCTGGGTAACCGCATAGGTCGATGGTAAGGACGCGGTGGCGTCCCGGGGTGACCGTATAGGTCGATGGCTGGACCCTGTGATAGGATTCCTACGTATCCCTAGCGGGAATCAAGCCTGATCGTAGTTCAGAGGTCGTGAAATTGTGAGTGTATAAGGGCGTGGTGGTGCCCTGGGGTGTCATGTGACTGCCGAGGTCGACTGTGAGGACGTGGTGGCGCCCTGGGGTGACCGCATAGGTCGGTGGTAAGGACGTGGTGGCATCCTCGGGTGACCACATAGGTCAGTGGCTAAGGACGTGGTGGCGTCCTGGGTGACCGCATAGGTCGATGGTAAGGACGTGGTGGCGTCCTGGGTAACCGTATAGGTCGATGGTAAGGACGTGGTGGCGTCCTGGGTTACCGTATAGGTCGATGGTAAGGACGTGGTGGCGTCCCGGGTGACCGCATAGGTCGATGGTAAGGACGTGGTGGCGTCCTGGGTGACCGTATAGGTCGATGGTAAGGACGTGGTGGCGTCCCGGGTGACCGCATAGGTCGATGGTAAGGACGTGGAGGCGCCCTGGGTGACCGTATAGGTCGATGGTAAGGACGTAGTGGCGTCCCGGGTGACCGCATAGGTCAGTGGTAAGGACGTGGTGGCATCCTGGGTGTGCAATCTTACTAGAAGATGGGTAATCTTACGAGAAGATGGTTTGTGACCGCCGAGGTCGACTGTGAGGGCGTGGTGGCGTCCTAAGATGGAAATTTTACGATTTTCCGAATCGGGTGATTTAAAGCCTTCCGGGCTGGAGGTATGAGGACTAGATTCGTCTTCTGTCTGCGGTTGTGTCATGTATGAGGACTTGATTCATCTTCTGACTGTGGTTGTGTCATGTATGAGGACTTGATTCGTCTTCTGACTGCGGTTGTGTCATGTATAAGGACTTGATTCGTCTTCTGACTGCGGTTTGCGGAGGCATGACCGCCTTGTGCCTCGATTGTGAGAGGTGTGAATGCCTTACGTTTTATCCGCTGGGGGAAAGGTTGGACTTACGCTGACTGCCGATGTTCATTTGCTGGGGATATGCGGCCTTGTAGGGGCTTTGTCTGCTGAGAAGGTGACTTCGGGCTTGCTTTGATGGCCGGTGGTTGATTCACCGTCTGGCGTTTTGGAGGCGTTTTGTGCCTTGAGAATTTGTGCTTGGAGGTGCTGGCTCCTTTTCGCGCTTGTTTCACCGTTTAGTGGGCGAGGTCCGGGCTTACGATGATGGCCGATGGTTGAGTTGCCGTTTAGTGGGCGAAGTCCGGGCTTACGAAGACGGCCGGTGTTGGTTTTGTTGGGTTAAGGATCAAACTGCATTGAATCTGCTGAAATAGGCCTTTGGACAGCCAGGGACAAAGATTATAAGGGCAAAGGAGTAATTTGTCCTCATGTTGCAAAGAGGTCCGTACGGATTACCTCTCTCTGCAAAGAGGTCCGTACGGACCAATGCTTTGATTATTCAGCTTCCCAATTTTGACCGGAGTACAAAAGCAGAGGCTTTTCCCATTTCTTCTTCTTCTTCCAGTTTCGTGCACCAGCGAGAGGGAGAAGGAGAAAACTCCATTATTGTCCCAAAATTCCTAGAAAAATCTTCCACACTTAGCTTGAATTGCTTGTAATGGCGGAAGGATCAAGGAGAGGACGTCGTCAACGGAGCCAAGAGATGATCGAGCAAAGGATGGAGCTTCAAAGGAATTGCATTTCCTTCATGCCTTCTTCGAAGAACCCGGATGTGTTGTATCCGAATCCGGAGGTGCACACTAGGCGAGCTAGGAACGTCGGGGAGGTAAGAAATCAATTTCGTCTTTATTCCTTTCTTGAATTTTTGAATGCTAGAACTAGGTATTAGTTTTTCGCATATTTGGGGCTTTTGTTATTTGTCATGCTTTTTGTGAAATTCGTGATGAATTGTTGAAATTGAGCATGTAAAAATTGTGGGTATGCGATTTTTGTGCAAAAATGTGTAGATTAGCTCTTATTTGTAAAAATAAAGTGCCTCTCTTTGAAAATGCATGCTTTAGTGTTTTGTACCTTATGCTATTTTCGTATGTACATTGTGAGAAAAATTGCCCTGTAGAGACAAGTTTGTGAAAAATGTGACATGTGCCGTGTTTTGTGACGGGTTTTGTCTGAAAGTATGTGCCGTGTAGGGACGGACTTTTCAGAAAATGTGTAATGTAGTGTGTGCCGTGTTTTTGGTGACGGACTTTGTGGGGGAAAATATGTGCAATATGTGTCGTATTTTGTGACGGGTTAATTTTGAAAATGTGTCGTGTAGGGCTTAATCTCTTTGTTGAGAAAATTTGTACAGTGTGTGTCGTGTTTTGTGACGGGTTACATGGGGAAAATCATGTGCAATGTTGGGACGGACCCATATATATATATTTTTGTTTTTGCATTAAATGTACCTTTTGTACTCCACGTACCTTTGTTGTGTTTACTGCGTTGTGATGTGGGGCTTTTATGCAGGAAAGCCAAGAAGATGAAGTCTCGAGGGTCGCTCGAGGTAGTAGTGGAGGCGGCGCAGTTTGGGATATTTCAGGGGCGGGCCGAGCCCCAAGAGATTGGTCTATGCTTCCGGCTTGGGGCGTGTTCGTGGAGAACTTGGCCGGAATTTACGATACGAGGAAAACAAGAGTATCTTCCCAGGCTTGTCACGAGTATTGGTGGGATACCACTCACACCTTCCATCCGAGTGGGGCGAGGTGACGGTGACGCCCACCGATTTTGCTGCTATCACCGGGCGTTTCTTCAAAGGAGGGCCAGTGCGGTGGAGGGATAGGATAGCCGAGGATGTCTTTCGTGAGCCGCACGGGCTTCACGCCTCTTCCTCGCGAGGCCTGGGCATGCTTTGTACGGCGATGTGGAGATGCGGATTACGACCGCATTGGGGCCTATTGCCGTGGTACCGGTATGGTGACGGCGGAGCTGCGCACGCTCCTTCCGTGGTTTGCCCTTTCCGAGACTTTGTTCTCGAACCACGCGACTACGGCTCCCTTTGCTCGCCGGAGAGTTTGACCGATTTGGAGAGGGTCCGTGACATAGCCCGGGCGAGGCGAGCCCGGCCGAGCTTTGTTTCTCTTGGACCGGTTTAGCCGACGCGTGGCTAGTTCTTTCGGTCGTTTTTGATTTTGCTTTAGAGGTATGAGTTTATTGCCGCTTTTGATTTAGCAATCCGTCATTTCTCCGCTTTCTTTGCACCGAACCTTTCTCGTTTTTTCACAGTGTGGTTCTACGAGATCTTCCTGCTTCCCGTGGATCGAGATCTTGAGGCCATACGCCTATCCCGGCTATATCGGGGACGGCCCGTCCGGCGAGGAGGAGGAGGGACCGGGCAGGGGGAAGCTCACCATTGCCTACGGGGACGTGCAGTGAGCATCCGGGGGAGAGATAGTCCCGCGGAGTTTGCTTTGTACCCCGGGCTCGGCACGGGCCGACGAGCCTGAGGAGCTACGCGTGGCGACGGCGCTGCTACGGAAGATGTCCGCGGGGCCCGGCCTGCGATGTGCAGCGTACTTGGGGAAGAAGAGAGGGTCTTCTGCAAGCATGGCCCACTGAGTATGCTCCCCTTGGCTCGAGGGACCCGCCTTTGGGATGATGGATGCCCGTGAAGATGGACGTGCCGGAGTTTGAGAGATATACTCCCAGGCGCGCGTAGGGCGCCGTGAGTTTGTCTCTGCTTTCGCGAGAAGGGAGTATGGACTCTTTGTGAGGAGGAAGTTGAGGACGCGCACGTGTGTGTCAGCGAGGAGAGGGAGGCCTGGCCCGCCAGTCCCCAGCAGGTTCCGGTGCTCTCGGGCCGGATTTCACATATGTTCGCGTGGATTCCTCGAGGCGGAAGGTGCCGCACTTCGTCCCCGAGTGCAGTGCTCCGACCGCGCACCTGGGTTGACTCCCGATATGCCGTGAGTGTGCTTACTCTTTTCCGCCGTCTTGGCATCTTTTCCCCGTATTTTCTCCCTTTGTATGCCCGTATCTCTTTGGCCGAGTGTTTCTTTTGGTCGTTTGCTTGTGCGAGGTCCCGGGAGAGCCTATGACATGCCGACCCGCCGTTATGTGGCGATGCGATCTTTCGCGAAGAAGATGGCGGGGAAGCCGTTTGCCGGTCCTCGAGGCGTGTGCCGCGTATGAGCCTATGCCTTCGAGGCATTCCGTGGATGTTCCTCCACCGAGGGTTGAGCGAGCCGCAGCCAGAGGGACCCTCCTGGGGCGGCATAGCATGGATGCCGGGACGTCTTCGGGAGTCCAGAGGCCGCCGGTCTTTCACCGCTTCCGCCTTCGTAGGAGGCACCGGGGGAGAGTTCGTCAGAGCCTACCTTCTTTGACCCTTTTGTCGAGTTTGACCCTTCCGAGTACTTTGAGTACCCACCCCAGGAGGGGGTTCAGTATTCTGATGATGAGGGTGTGGCTGGCGAGTTTACCGGGGTGCCCGATTTCTCGCTTGAGGATGTTGGTGATGATGATGATGCTGAGGAGTCGGATTAGGGCTAATTTGCTTTCCCTCTTTCCATATCTTCTCCCCATTTTTTTTTTGTTTAGCAACAGACATTGTGTGTACCAGTAATAAAACATTTGTATTTGCACCGCAAAGTATTCTATTTTAAGATGTAATGCCATATTTTGTGATTCCCGGGAATTGTCCTAGGAATTGTTGCTATTTTTTTTTGTGCATGCCACGTGAGCTGGGAGTGCGTTGTGGGTAGTGTATGCTTGCCGGGAATGGCTTTGGCCGTTGTTTGGGCGCTTTGGAGCAAGGTCCCGCCGGGAACAAAGTCGTTGCTGGCCCGTTTGCCGGGAAAGTGGAGCCATGATGCAACAAGGTCCGTGACGGACCAACTTGGTGTGCAAAGAGGTCCGTACGGATCACCTTTTGCTTTTGGGAAGGGATAAAGGCTTTCCGGATGTCCGGACTTTCCCCATTCCCCATTTGCAGCCATTTTCGAGCTTTCTTCCCCATTTTCTCTAGGAACCTCCATTTTTTGCCATGGATTCTTCGTACGTTCCAAGAATTTTGCCGAGGCTTTCGCAGGAGCGGCAAGCGACTTCCTTGAGCGGCTGAAAATGTGGATGCGACACCGTATGAGGCATCGAGGCGGGCTTTCGAGGTAAGGTTTCGACTTTGCCTCTGCTTGGTCCCTTAAGGAGTTGGTTCCCGATCTGGGAGTTGCTGCGGGCCGCCGCGAAGTTCGGGATGTTAGGAGGCATGTGTATTAAGCTTCTCCTACAATGAGATGGTGCCCACCTTCGAGGATTTTCGGGCTTTGATTGGAGGACCGGAGGTGGAGGCCATCTCGCTTCCTTTCGATCAAGGTGCCGCCGTGAGCGTGAAGCTTGCATGCTTTCTTCTGACTTCGTTGGGAGAAGTGCAGGCATGATCCTTGATTCGGGTCATATTGACATTTAAGCACTACTGAGCGATTTATGATCGATGACGAGAGTGATGTCTCTTGGGATGCATTTGCCTTGTGTTGATAGCGACGCTTTTCATGGTCGCCTCCCTCGGTATGTGACTGCTTTGCCGAATGTGGTAGCACTCGCAGAGCCGGAGAGGATATTGTCCCTGCTAAAGGTGCCTCTGGGGAGACTCTTTATGGTATTGACCGTCTGGCGACTGGGGATCGGTTCATGAGAGGGGGAAGCCCTGCTTTGCTCACCTTGTGGCTGCGGGAGAGGCTTCAAGCTATGCGTGAGGCTCCGACGTCGTTCAGCCCGTGGACATTTGCTTAGCGTCCTCTTGTGTTAGATATGGACCTCGCCTGGGAGAGATGGATGGCACACTGGGTACGCATCGATCCGCTGGTGGGTTCCCGCACTGGGGGATTGAGACTAGGAGGGCCTTTCAGGAAGGGTCCTATGTTGTCGAGTTTCGGGTTTGTCTTGGTCCTCTTTCTATATTCCGTCGCTTGCTTTTCCTAAGAGCTTGGGATGAAGCAGAGCCTTTATTTGGGCCGGGATGACCTTGCATCAAGTGAGGTAGCTCCTCTTCAGTATGGCACCTCCGGTGCTCTTTTGTATTTTCCGAGGGTATGGAAGTATTCCGCTTTCCCTCCCGTGTGCTCCTTGGGACGTCGGGAGAGCGTCGTATTGACTACCCAAGACTTGGCCCGGTATGAGCAAAGTGTCGGGCAGTCCCAAGTGGCTTTAGGGAGCAGGCGTGGAGCGATTCTGGGGCCCAATTGCCGTAGTAGCTATTGCCTTAGGAGTGCCGAAGCCTCTGTCTCGACCCTCAGGATGTTACGGGAGACACTTTGCTTGACTACGAGACTAGAGTTGACCGATCGACGGAGAGAGGTCCTCTTTCGTTGCACTCGCAGGGAGGAGATCCGAGCCGAAGCACGGGCGAATGAAGTCCTCGCGAGCGTCATTGTTCGACTCTACTGAGGACCCCTAATCTCTGACCGAGAGACGCAGCGTTGGCTCGCGTGGAGCGAAAGAAGACTCGCCTGGACGAGGGAAGAAAGGGAAGAATGGCGAGGGGACAAGCGCAGATGGCGCTAATGACCTCCTAGGTATCCATTCATTGCATTGCAAACACATTATTTGTTAAATGTATTAAGTCAGTCTTTTAGCATGTTGTGAACTTGAGAGTAGCACCGTGCTTGAACTCATCAAGAAATGTTGTAATCGTTAGTGATTTGTGATTTACTTTTAAAGCTTTGTCGAGACGCAAGATCTCTTGTTTGCTTTTGTTTCTTTTGTGAGCCTTGGCGGCGTCCATCTGACTTTTCGTTGCATTTGCGGATTGAAGCACTGGCCTTGACGGCAATCCCTTTGCTTGGGCTTTGTGTTTGGATGGGAGGTTGGATGATCCCTTGACAAGTCATTTTGATGGTCTTTTCCGTAGCTTCCTTGCCTCTTTGTTTGTCAAGGCTGCTCTTGACCTCTTTTTTGTAGCTTCTGCTCGAGCTTAATATTTTTTTTTGAAAGCCTTTGCTTGAGCTCTTTTTTTTTTTTTTGAAGCGCGTGAGGGCAAATACAAGCCCCTGGATTGGAAGTTGACATGGGTCAGTCGTTTGATGCTGAGTGACCTTTGGATGTCCTTTGATGTTTCCGCCTTCATTTGACTTGGTCAAGGTGATGGCGGGGGCATGCTCTTGGAAAGTGTGTAGCTTGATGGAGGTCTTGATTGACATTCAAACTTTTGACTTTTTGTGTATTTTTAGACCGGACCAATTAAGGTTGCCTACGTTCCCCCGGACTAGAGGGCTCAGGTCTGCGTAGTTCGACACTACATGGAGTGCCAAGAGATGCACAATTGTTCTTCTTTAGGCGAAGTATCTCGCGAAGTTTGCTTCCGTTGACCGGATTCATGAAGCGGATTGCCGTCTAGGTCTGCCGCCTTCACGGCACCTCCGGAGAAGATCTTTTGAACCACGAAAGGGCCGATCCATGTTGGTTCCCATTTTCCCAAAGGGGTTGGTTCGAGTGGGAGGCTTTTCTTTGAGTACCGTGTCGCCTTCCTGATGTCTCGGACTTAACCTTCTTGTCAAAAGCTCTAGCCATTCTCGCTTTGGTAGGCTCCTGACGTGTTCCATGGCCTTTAGTCGTCGCTCGTCTAGCAGAGCCAATTCGTCATGTCGGCTTCTCGAGCCATTCGACTTCGTTGACGTCATTTTCCAAAGAAAGACTCTGGAGTGAGGGAATTTCCAATTCAAAGGGAAGGACTGCCCATCCCGTATGTCGTGGGCGAATGGGGTTTCTCCCGTGGCTGTTCGACCGATGTTCGGTAGCCCCAAAGTGCAAGGTGCAGCCTTCTCTGGGCCAACCTCGTCCTCGGGTGGTCATTTTTCGGATGATCCGCTTCGAGGGTTTTGTTTGCCGCTTCTACGGCGCCGTTTGCTTCGTGGCCTAGGGAGAAGACTTGTGGCGTGTGATCTTGAATTCGCCAAGACCAGCGCATTCTCCTTCGGCTGGGAGCCGTCTGTCCGATATGACCTCGTTCGGGATGCCGTATCGGCAGATGATGTTTTCCTTGAGGAAATGTGCCGACTTTCTTGGATGTGAAAGCACTCTTGTAGGACTTGGCTTCGACCCATTTTATTCGGGTGAAGTAGTTTGAATGGCGCTACCAAGACGGTGATCACTCGTCGCCGTCGCGCTCGGCTGAGCGATTTTTCCGGATGATGTCAATTTCCTAAGTGCTGCAAAGTGCAGCGTAGTCATGCAAAGAGAGATCGTGCAGGAGGTGTAGATGATTGGCAGAGGTTGAGAACCAAGTTGCACTTGCTCTGCAGCCTGACAAAGCTAGGGAATCAGCCTCGCCTCCACGAGATCCAAAGAATAGCCCATCCCGAGAATGATTTCGCATTTCAGGCAAAACCCCGCGTTCATGCGGGGACCGCAAGCCCCATTTGTGGGACTTCTGTTCATGAGACGCTTGCTTCTTCCCCGGGCCGATGCATAGGGCTGGTAGGAGTGGTCCTTGAAGTAGCGCTTTGTGTATAGCATGTCCCCAAGGATAACAAAGCGAGAGGCGCAGGCGTTTTAGTGGCCATGATGCTCTTGGCTTTGACTCCTTCCCCGCGTTGACCTTCTTCGCTTCATGAAGGCGCGTTTCCGCATGAGGTGTATTGGAAGATCTCGGGTTGCTGTCCGAAATGGCTTCTGACTCTGGCGCCTCGTTTGGCTCTTCAAAACATCTCGCGCAAGATCGCCGCGCGATTAAAACCTCCTACGGCACTGGGCCCATTTTTCTCTCGTTTGACAACATGCGAAATGTTTGCTGATGCATTTATTCAACCATTGCAACTGTGTTTTGCTTCTTTGTGTAGATGAATTGTTATTAACCTGCTTTTGATTAGTTAACTCATCATTTGTTAAAGATGCAATGAAAGGATATTTTAGAAAGCAATCAGACCTTTTATCAAAGCGTAAAGACCGTGAAGCATCGTTGATTATGTGACTCACGATCTTTCCTGGCCGCAGAGCCATCGTATGACCTCGCCAAAGACATGAATTTCAGCCGTACATACATGACTCGAAGCTAGACTATAGGCGACGAGGATCGGGACCAGCTTCATTACTCTCAAGTGGCAGCCAGCTTTCCTAGAGGGAGCTTGGCGATGGTCTCTGGGCAAGTGGCTGGGATCTTCGCCTCGAGGCACCTGCTCCCTGAGGATAGTCTTGCATGTGGTTCGACTTCAAACCAGTATCGCGGAGGTTTTTGGTTGCTCCCCGATGCATGTCCCTCCATTAAGTTTGTTGCCTATCCTCAATGGGGGACATCGATGATAGAAGTTGCGCGAGGGCTACTTCCGCAGGGCGAAGCATTCCGCCGATTCTGTAGCCGATTCTTGTCCGATGTTGATCATTTTTCATAGAATTCCGCCTCTTTATCTCGGGGATCTTTGCTTGGACGACATTTTACTAATGTTCGACTCGAGGGGGCATGCTATCTCCTTCCTGACGATTAGGCCTGGAGGAGGTGTTGCGCCACCTTGCTCATCTAGGTCCGACACCGGGATGTTGAATTGGACTATCTCCGTGATGGTCTGTCCCCGCGAGATCCGAGGAGTGTCGAGCCGAGGGTTGTATTGTATCCGCTGGGTCGGTGATTTGAGCCGCTATAAGAGGGTTCTCGCCGAAGTAGCGGGTCATACTCCTGGGTCAATTCCTCCATCCGGGCGTCCATCTCTCGATCCTCTCTTAAGCATTCTTCACAACAGATATTGTTTGAGGTTTGTCGTTTCGACCTACGAGCCTTTTCGATCTCTCTAGTCTGCTCATCGCGGCTTAGAGCTGCGGATGTAGGTGATCCACTTCAGAGCTGGACAGACTGGAGTCTGCCTCGCGTGTTATATTCGGGCCGCGTCGGGACCTTTCTTCTCGGGTCGTAGAAGCCACAAGCTGCCGCTGCCTATCATACGCGTCCGCGGATTGCCCCGAGCATTCCATTCGCACACGCGAATTTCACGTATCAGAAGAGTAGATAATACCGCTTTCATCCGACGTATCCAAGGTCGTCCCAAAGAAGGCGCAGTATGTCAAGCTTGATTTCCACGACTAGAAACTCTAACTGGACTCAACAGTGCATCGATCGGGATCCTCACGACGACGGACTCCTACTATCGGGTCGTGAGTCAAGGCCATAGTTCTGCGATTATTTTCAAGCGAAGGTCTTATCGTAGAGATGTCAACGCTAAGTCGTTTTCAAGCAGTGATCACAAGAATGATAAGCCGATCACGGAGTTTATCAATCAAGACGCTCGGGAGGAAGAACATCTCTATCTTTGCGAGGACGAGGAGGGCCTGCCGTGCTGTCGATTCTCACACATCAGGCAACCACTGCCCATGTAAGGCGCGACCGCTTCCCGTGCCGCCATTTGACTCCGCCTCCTCCAGAGCGCTCGATCCATCCACTGGGTGTGCCTTGCCTGGGCAAAGATCGTAGGGAGACAACTGTCTCTCGCCTTTTTTTGTCTGGATTTCTATTACGAGACCGTTTGACTTTCGGTCTCACGCTTCCTGGGCCATAGCGGGATAAAGCATGCCGACGATTTCGTAAATTGCGTGGGCCCGCTTCTCTCGCTTGGAGTTTCACGAAAGGCTATCGTGGTTCACCCCGGCCGCTCCGGGAATGGATTTCCGGCGGCATTAAGCCACGAGGGCGTTCCAACTTTTCCTCTTCGGACAGCCCCTGGACTACCCCGCTTTAGCACAAAGCAA